>VZRQ01008285.1:2347921-2392447 GCA_013397975.1 Machaerirhynchus nigripectus | reverse complement strand
GGATCAGCTGCCCAGGGGGTCTGTGAAGGTTTTTGTCCGTCCCTTCCCAGGACCCCGGGCTGCTGCTGCCGCGTGCTCCCCGAGCTCGCTCCGGAGCGCCCCCTGCAGCCGCGGGGGAACCATCGCACCTGCCCTGCGCACCGGGAGCCGCCAGCGCCCCTGCTGGCCGTGATCGGAACTGCACCGAGGGGAAAGCGCCCAACAGCCGAGAAGGCGTCACTGGGTTTGTGACTCTGTTTGCTGTCACTGCCACAGTTACTGTCATTTGTTTGTGTTGTTATATATATATATTAGTAAAGAACTGTTATTCCTATCCCTCATATCTTTGCCTGAAAGCCCCTTAATTTCAAAATTATAATAATTCGGAGGGAAGGGGGGGTTGCATTTTCCGTTTCAGGGGAGGCTACTGCCTTCCTTGACAGACACCTGTCTTTCAAACCAAGACACACGGCAGGCACACAACGCGCCCCAGGGCAGCAGCTGCTCCACAGCTGGTGCAGGGCTGGCTCTGGCTCCCTGAGCTCCCAAACACGGCCACTCAGTGTGTTTTGGCAGCGTGTGTGGCTGACAGTCACTCAAGTTTGGCCACAGTGCAAGTGCAAAAGGAACAGAGGTGGTTGTAAGCAGCTCTTTTTTCTTTCCACCTCCAACCTCTGTGTATTGACACGAAGAATAAAATCATCACCTTAATACAAGGGTCTTCTTCAGACAGAGAAACCTGACCTGTCCTTAGGCAGAACAACATTGCCAGATTAGATTGTCTACAACCAGCTATAGACAACACTGGTTCTGGCAGAGGTCCTCATAACACATTCCATTAAGGACTTCCACCCTAATCTCATTCATTTCCCAAAGAGTGGAAGCCTGCTGTCAGAGGGACGTTAATGGCTAAAGGGATAAATGTCCTCCAGAACATAAAATTCATTACATGCTTCCAAAAATGATGGGCTAACCTCCTAAACCATTTGCAGTGAGAACGTTTAATAATGGAGTTGTGTATCCTACAGGGGTGGAAGATGGGGCACAAGATCATAACATTTTTCCCGATAGCTGAGAACAAGACACTTAAGACAACGTTTTTAACTAGCTGCTTCGACCTGGGTCCTTATGAGAGTACAAACTGAGGAACACTTTCTTCTCCTGTCCCAGTTTAAGATCAAGTTGTAAATACAATCCTAGCTTGAAACTCACAAGCCAGCACTGCTGTCTCCAAACCTAGCCACTGGCACAAACCCGAATGATTCAAGGGAGGCCAGAGACTGACCCCAGGATGGCCACACCTGGAGTTTTCTGCCATGATAAAGATTTGCTAAACTTGGAACTCAGTTGTGGGTCAGCTTCCTAACACCACCCATGTTTGGGGTGGCTGGAGCTGGAGTTTCAGTTCTGGCCCTTGTCCATAGAACTGAAAGCCAGAATTATGATAACAACAACAAAAATATTCAGCACTTCATCCTCAGAGGGTGGGGTGGATGGTTCAGTTAGTGCCTAGCTAATCAATGGCACAATATGAACCATGCCATTAGTTATTCATACGACATCTTTGCAAACTACACATGAAAACTGCCTGTGGGGTTGATAGGTATATTTAGATTTATTTTTCTCTGGAGTTTCTGCTATTGCTAGATTCCCCAAACCACAGTAGCAGCAATAAAAATGTTTTAAAGGGTGTTGTTATGATCTACAGGCAAGCTGGAGGGGAGGTGTAAATGGATACTCCTAAAGTGATCATTCCTTACTTTGCATGTGGCTTTCTGAGCAATTCCTGTGTGTCTTTTTACCCTCCTGCTGAGGGATTTGGCTGGAAAAATCCTCTTCAGCTGCACTGCCTCCTTGATTGTTGGAGGCATTTCCTTGGTGACCAGAAAGTGGCACAGAGGAGTAATTGAACGTGAACCCTCTAAAGGGCTGGCACAATCCCAGTAAATGAGTGATCAGAAAAGCCACTCTTCTGAGCAGCCTGAGAGGAAGGAGCATTTTGTGAAGCAACCAGACTGGGAACAGAGGCTCAGGTTTTTTAAGTCGGAAACTTCTTGTCCAGAGGATCAAAGTAGGTGCATAAAAGAATACAGAATGAGTGTCTCAGAGTGCAAGAGGTGCCTGGAGAAGATGCTTCCTTTCCTTCTTGACTCAGGAAGGGGAAGTTTGCTCGACACACATCACACCACTCTTATAAAGGAGATCTTGCTATCTGCTAAAGAGCTTTGGCTTTCACACGCGACAGTGACTGGAGGTCACCCAGTATTTTGCAGGTACATATTCCCTGGAAAGGTCAGGCTCTAAAGCATTTTATGTCCAGTCCTTTCTTTGCTCTTAAACATGTCACATATCTGTTTTTAAAAGGATCAAGCTCACTCCAGGGCAAAACACCCTTAGGATTCTGACGCTAGCCGCGCAGTTAGCCCGAGTCCTGCCGGAGCGTCAACCACAGGGTTGAAGCCAGGGACCAGCTGAGGGCACCGCACGGATGCAGGGGTGAGCGACAGCGCCGGAGGAGGCAAAGAAGCCAGAGGGAGACCTTGCAGTTTGTATTCCGACAACGCTTTATTCCACTGGGGGAACAGGGAGCGTCGCCGAAGGGAGCGAGGGCAGCAAGACGGGGCTGAGGGTCCGGGAGAGGGCTTTTCAGGGCCAGGAAGAAGGGGAGGAGAAAGGGAATACAACCAATGGGAATAGGGACTGGGGGAGGGATTAAGGGTACAATATCCAATCGAATTTTTTGGGGTTGTCAACCAATACATCTCAACCAATAGGGCATCGAATATAGCAGAACTTTCTAGAGCCAATGAATATTAATTGAGGTAAATGCATAAACAAAAAGGGATTAACATAAAACTGGGAGGAAGAAATATAAGCAGATGGGTGGGCCAAAGTCTGATAGACATATCTGACTCCCACAGGATTTTTCTCAGTGCAGAGAGCTGTGCTATGTGTTTACTCTTCAGTGCACTCCTATGGATCACATACACACAGTGGGCTGGAAAAACCTCACATTGCTCCTTACACTGTCTTCAGCTCATGACCAACAGGGTCTTCTACTTATACCAGCACCCAGTTTAGGTAATTTGAAATAGTCTCCTGAATTTCAGAAAGCTCTGGCTTAATTACCCTCATTTCCTTCCTTTCCACAGGCAGTTTGCATTGATTTCTTGAGCTACAGTCAAACCATAGCCATGTTTCTTCTGAAACTCTGCTGGTTTTCCTTTGAACTTCTCCTCTTGGAAGGGTGCAGTGTTAAATGAGCATGTTATGGTTGGCCCCTCAGCACTTTGGCTGGGGGCAGAGGGGTGTCATGGCTTCATGGCAATCACTATAATCAGAGAGACTTTTCCATCACTTGTGTGATTTAAATTACGACCCTTCTTCTAAAATGTATCTTCATAGCTCCCATATAAATAGAGGACTTGCTCCATGAATTTTTGGATGTGATTGTTTGGCCTGTGTCATGGAGGTCAGAGGATCGGGTCATAATGGTCCCTTCTGGCGCTGACATCTACTAATATATGAATAATTTCATTTAGTCCTGTCATCTGGTCTCCATTGTGGCTAGCTCTTTTCATAACAAAGCAAGGCGTTCATCATGTCTTGGAGAATGGAAGGAACAGAAAATTACAACAGGAACACCCTGAAATAGTGGAGAGGCTGTTACAGGCCTGATTTCAAGTACACCTCATTATCCAAAGGCAACTGGTGATTTTTTCCAGTGATGGATGAAGTGGATTTATTGAGCTCCAGTGTTAAGTTTGTAGTGAATGTACCTTCCTGAAGAGCTGTGACCTTGCAGCACTGCGGGGTTGTTCTGTCTGACTGACAGACCTGGAGGAAGCCTGCTGTACCCATCGAGGCCTGCACCTCAGGTGTATAATAAGTCCTGTCAAATATACCGTAATTAACTCTCTGTGGGCACAGTCATGAGTTCTGCTGATAAACCCCAAGGAACAGGAGCTCACAGGCACTCAGCCTCACTGGATACTGAAGCTCTGTAGGGCTCCTTACACATGAATATGTGAAGTTTATCAGGGATTTATGCATATATATTGAATCTCTCCCTCTAGCACCAATCAGCACAATTCTCCCTAGCAGTGTATCTGGAATGCCTTTTAACAGGGTAATTTAGGAAAGCAAAGTCATTCCTCAGGACTGATCAATCCAGTCATTGCTCCACATGGAAACCATGTCTTCCCTTATATTTTCTCATGGGCATGAAAATCTGGATTTGAAGCTGGAGTGCTACACAGATGTTTCTAAACACAGAAAGTCATGCTGACCATCTCCACACCAGGAAAACCACCTGCCTGGGGAGCTCGTTTAATCCTGGAAGCCTCCTGGAGGGCTCCAAAACATCTTCAAATGTTGTGAAATGAAAAACTGAATGAAAATCCTGAATACTGACTGTTTAGGTTGCAGCACAACTCCAGCCCAGCTCTAGCAAAGTTATGCTTTGCCTTCTCTACAGAAATATTTCAGAGATGCTCCTCTGGAGGCTCAGACACAAAGAAGCATGAAATAAGACACTTGGAAGTGGCAACTCAATTCCATCTTCATCAGTAACAGGGAATTAACTGCTAATGGCTAATAGCTGACTGTAATTACACATTAAATATAGTAATGAATGAAGATGAGAAACATGAAAGCCTTCATATGCAAAATTATCCAAATTACACAGTCCTTTCGGTTTTCCAAACAGTCAGTCAGGCTTGTAATAAGCTTGTAATAAAAGAGATTTCTGCATTTTATTATTTCTGCAGGTATCCCAGGAAAGGCAACATGGTTTCCCCAGAAGTCCAGGGCTGCACCTCAAGCCTAATTTATGTTTTTGCAGCTGAATCAGCAGTCTGGGCCAATAGCTGGGACAACATGTCGAATCAAACAGTAATAAACCTGAAGTCTGATGGTAAAGCTGATTGACAAAGAAGAAATTTCTTGTTCTGTGGATATTGCCAAAGTAAAAGCACCTCTCAGAAGAGAGATCCTCCTTCTGCTGTCTCCAGAGAGCTTCATGTGCCACTGAGAATAACCAAGCTGTTTATTTCCTGATCTACTGGCCACCTCTTCTCAAAGGTTGTTCTGGCAGGATGACACCTTTCTGTAGATGTGGGACCACAGGCTGGATATTCCCCTTTTCTGGAGAGATTCAGAGGCCTGACACCAGCAAAGAGGGCTGTGGCTACCACTAAATGTCACCGTGCAATTTGGGAATCTCTTCTCTGCAGGGACAGCAATAAGGTGTTGGCAACTCTTCCACCACTGGTTCCCTAAGAGCAAAACATAACATTAATCAGAGTATTTCCCATGCTTATTTTCCGTGACCAGCACTGTGGCCCAAAGCATGGTCTCACCCACACTCTCTAGGAATAGTTAGGAAATAACCCAATTGGTTAAAACATAGGCTGGATCAAAGGGTGGTAAGAAAGGAACTGGATGCGTTGTTCCCAAGTTCCCAGACTCCAGGGGAGTTTGGGAACTAGTTTGAGTGGTAACACCAAAAAAGAGAAGCTCAGGATGTGGAGAGAAAGGCCAGAACAAAGCCTGTGGCTGTGTCCAGTAAGTAGCTGCAACTTGACGAGTCTCATTAGTGCCACTGAAGGGAAAAGAAAGCCCCTGTGCACTCACACAAGTTTCTTCTTGTTGACACGATTTTCACGTACCATGAGCTCCCTGACTCACTTCAGGGGCTGGTTTACATCATTCCTCACAGACTTGCTTGAGCCTGTGTCAGACATACTCCCTCTCCCCATCCTCCTTTCACACCCCCTCCTCCGTTTGCTTTCATGCCACCTCTCTGCCACCCTTTTTTGCAGCACCATCTGTCCAGAATGGATTTGTCTGTTTTTCCTCAAATCAAGTTCTTCCTGAGAAGCAAGTTCACAATTTCTCAGAGTCCAAAATCAAAAACCAGGCTAATAATAAAAGAAAACCCATCTTTCTGACTGCCCCTCATTCAGAGTTCCCACCTGGCAGTCATTTTCAACTCCTTGCCAGAGGATTGTTTCATCTGCTGGGTATGCATTTCTTTTTTTATCTGCTGGATAGGCATTTCAGTCCACAAGCCAGTTCTTCCCCAGGTGTCTTTCACGTGGGATCTTCCATGCCAAGTGACAAACTGCCACCTTTGTGTGAGGTAGTGGCAGCAGTTCAGAGAGAACAAGCTTGGAAGCAGCAGGCTGGAAGGAAAGGCGCAGGAAAAAATTTGAGATTGAAGGGGACTTGTTTGAATCCTTTCCATCAAACTCCAAATGCCTCCAGTGATGAAGGGGGAAAAGAAAAAAACCGAAAAAGATAAATGCTCTGCGTGCCAGAACTACAGCCAGTGAAAGTCAGCACTGCTCCACTGCCACATGGATGACTTCAAACACAAACCCTTACCCCTTCCGTGGGCAAAGTCCTAGAAAGTGCAGATCCACAGACTCACAGGACACCTATATCCTAAATGCAGACCAAAAGAGATCCCAGCTGCGAAAAAATCAATGTGTGGCTCCAGTGGTGCAGTGTAAATTTGCACTGACTTTTAACTTGCATTAACAAGTATATGTTTTATAAAGTAAATCTCAAGAAAGGGATTTTCAGAAACTAAAATCAAGCCAAGTTACTGCCAGCTTCTCAATTCCCTCAACACCCTTTACTTAAGCAGCTTTCCAATTAGTGTCAATGAAAGTTTTGCCTGAGTAGTGACAAAGTAAAAATAGACCCAGAATTATCAGGATTCGACCCAGAGCCTTTAATACACAGAAATAGACAGACCCACACACCAACACGCACAGAGAGGGCAAACCTCAGGAGTGATAATGAGCACTGATTTTTCATCAGCCACAAAAATACCAGCTCTGCCGCCAGTGCATTCCACAATAGGGAAATATTTATATTTGATCCCTGCAGTGGTTTCACGCTGCACATTACATAAGCCAGTCATTCCCCATACAGTAATGGAAACAGACAGCGTTTGCCATGGTTTATTTTTTGCAACAGGCATTCTTGGCCAGGTACTCATGGGAAGCAAGATGGCAGGGGAATGGCACTAGGTTTCCCCTGTGCAGACTCCAGGGAGGCCGTGAACAAGCAGTGCAGGAGTTTCGCTCTTTTTTTGGAGCTCTTGCAGGAGCTACTGGCTCATCTTGCCCCCTTTGCATACCTAGAAGGTGTCATGTGCTACGAGAGCATATTTGCTGACAGAACAAATTTGGCCCCAGTGCCCGGAAAATACTGGTCTCTGCAGTGAGCTCCTCTCCTTCTACCTGTGTGAATGGGATTCAAACAACCCTCAAGTGACATCACCCTTCCCACAAGTGGCATTATTTTCCTGTGATCTCTACTAGAAAAGCATCACCCTGTAGAGAATGAGCTCAAAGATAGGTTGACCCCTTCACTGAGCCCTAGGCCATGGGATAAATTTCTAGGCAGAGTGAAGTGAAAATTCAATGTTATTAAAAGGGACTGACCATTTAATATTGACACCAGCATTAACTACACAAAGTAGCTACTCGGTAACCTTTAGTGAGTCCACCCACCCCCATACTCAGGTTATATAAACATAGGACTCTAAAAGAAAACTTGGATCCCGAGTGAGGACGCCACTACAGACTTGACTTCAGCCCTGGGTTTAGACCCACTACAGATGTGGGATCATCCAGCAACATTGCTTGTTCTCTAATTTTTTTTTTTTAATCTGTGCAGGGTAAGGTTTGGACAGATGATTTCCTGCTGATCGACATTCTTAGAGGGTGAAAGCTGAACTATCAAGAACTTCACAGATTTGTAGTGTCTTTGAGCCTTTTGGAAACAGGCTGGAACAAAAGAAGCTGCCTAAGCCATATCTCCCATACTAAAATGGCATCACTCAAGCCTAGAATAAAGACCATTCTTGTTATATCCGAGCAAGCCACTCTGTGCACCAGGTGCTGAGCTCGCAGTGGCAGCACTGAGGAGCTGGGAGCATTTAGCCTTTGACAGGCTGGGCCCTAAGCTTGTGCTTACACAGAACAACATCTTTCCCTGTGTCTCAGCCCACGCTTGCACAGTGCTGAGAGCCCTGCAGAGGGCTTGGCAGGCAGGGGACATGGTGCTCCACAGTTTGCAAGCTGTGCCCAATGCTGCCTGGGCAGCGTGCTAACACCTGACTGCAGCAACAGGGTCAGGGAAAGAACTGGGGTGGGCGAGCTCGGAACATGCCCCCCTGATGAAGTAGGAAGGCCTGGGAGCAGCTTGAAGGTTTCATTGGCAGGGATCAGAAGATAGCAGTGGACTCCAAATTTGCCTTTTCTCCATAACCCATGTAAGCTGTTTTTCTTGGTGCTTAATTGCTTACAAACTGTGAAGGGGCACAAGGGCTGGAGTGTTTTCATGTCTGTTGCTTCCAGCAAACATGCACATGATATTTTTTGCATCCTTGCTGGAAAGAACAGAGCAGACTGTACTCCAGGACTTTGTCACCTTAGGGCATATGATCACCATTCGTATGTGTCACACTCAGACTTACGCCAGCCTGTTAGCAGAGCTGGAATAGTAAAGGCAGTGAGAGCCAAGCTGCATTTCCACAACCCTCCAGCTGTCAAGAGGAGCAGAGACTGACAGGAATAAGCTGCACAGAGGAGACAGGCCAAACCAGAAATAATCCATCATGTGCCACAGTTCCCAGATTCCTCAGGATCCTTTCCGAGGAATCTGATGTCAGGCATTGAGCATGTCAGAACGACTTGCACTTTGGTGATTTTCCATCTGTAGCTGCTGTTTCTGATATTACACTCAGGGTTAGCACTGACACAGATCACTTTAGGAACAGCTGGAGGAGCAGTGGCCAACCCTCCTTTGCATACTGAAAGTTCTGCACGGCCAACAGCCACAAGACACATTCTGCAAGTCTGGAATATCTCAGACACACAACGATAGTAGCTCCACTGAGGTCTCACTGCTCTCATGTGTGTTGGCACCAGGTTGAACATGCAGTGAATAGCAGGCTTAGCCCCCTCCTGGCTGACTGCCAGAGAGATCTGAAGTCACAGAGAAGCCCCCAGAGCCCCACAGACCCCCACTGCTGGTTGTGTGACACAGTCAGTGCGTGAGGAGTTGTGCTTATGAGGCAGCTGTGGCTCCATAGCCACACAACCACCATGAGAAAGATCAAGGCAATAATGAGGGGAGTCAAGTAAACAGCCAGAGGGAGGTAGATTTGCAGTTCTTTGTCCAAGTGGAACATCTGGGCAATTTTTGAGATGAGAGTAGCTCGGAGTTTTCAATATCTGGTTTGACCAGCAAAACAGACCTTAGAGAAAGCAAGAGCAAAAGAGAACAAGGATGTCACAAAAACTTCTCCCCACTTTGCCTGTTACAACTTTCTAGAGAGTCATTTAAGATGGGGCACCCACTATTTCTACCCTTCTCCCTCCTAGAAGATCCCTTTGTTAAAAATTTTTGGAAGCAAGAAAAGTCCAAAACCCACGCAGGTTCCTTCACCAATAGACAACATTTCTTTTCTGCCCCAAACCTGGCCTTCAGTCTTGTCCTGCTCATTCCCTCTAAAGCAGATGCCGAATTCCTGCAGATCTTCCATGGGACCAAACTGCTGCCAGCCAGTTCTGGCCAGTTATAGAAAGGGAGCAGGAATCCAGAGCATGGCCCTGCCCTGGAGACACTATCAGCAACACAATCCCACAGAAACTGAAGTCTGGATCACCCTGACTGCACACAGGCACATTTCACCATCACTCCTCCACTCACTCTTTGTCTCCATTCCTATCTATTCACAACCATGTTAGGCATTTAAACAAGTATGAGGAGAAATGTTCCATGTAAAGAAGGCAGTTAAAAAGAGGTAAATTGGTATAATTAGGATTATTTTGGAAAGTATAATGCCCTCAGGAAATAAGAGTACTCATGACTAGGCAGTTTCATCTCATTTCTCTTTGTTGTAGGGCTACAGTACCACAAGCATTAGAAAGTATGGAAAGAAGCAACTCATGTTTAGAAGTAAAACACTCAAGGTCATCTGAATAGACACTGAACAATGCACTGAACAAGAAATTAAAAGGTACTCAAGAAATGCCAACCAACTGAAGAAAACACAGTCACATTTCTCAGCCCCATGTCCCAGCAGCTGAACTTTCTGTCCCCTTCTGTCATTTAATCCCAGCTTTTCCGAAGCCATCAGAGCGCTTCAAAGGAAACTGTTCACCAGAGTGCCCAGAAGCTGCACAACCCTCCTGTCTCAAATTTAACACCTCTTGAGCTACTGCCTTTCATACCATTAAAAGGGCCTTACGGGTATATTTCAGGCACTAAGCGATCGTTTGCAGCATTTACTGCAACAAGCTCACTGCTTCTCCCTTTCTTGCCTTTATGCGGGGAAGTTTGGTTTTTATTTTAAAACCTTCCTGTTCTGATTTTAAACGGCTTTTCTTGCCTTCCCCGCTCCCTCAGCGATGTTTCATGTCCTTCCACAAAGTCATGCTGCCTTTTATGCCTCTCTTCTCATTCAGTTGTTGCAATTGAGTTGTTGCAATGTAGCCAGCTAGACTGAATTGACAGATTTCCGCACAGGGCTCTCCTCAAAATATTCTCAGCCCTCTCCCTACCCAAGTGCACTCCCTGTTCACACAAAGAGAATTAGGTCATCTGGTTGCAAGTGTACACAACAAATGCTGCAGCAACAGATGTTACAGAAATGTGGGCTGCTCAGTGACGCAGCTTACCAAGACCTGGTTTTGAGTCACCATCTATACCACTGGTGTTCCAACATGGAGGAGCTTGACTTACAAAAAGAAAAATTCCACATTTATAGAAAGCTCTGTGGATGGTTCTATGGCTGAAGTGCTCATACAGCTGAAGGGAAGAGGACAAAAAAGGCATTTGTGCAAAATAACATGCAGAGCTGCAGCTGCCAGCATTGATTCCAAGCCATGATGTTAATGTGTGCCACATGAGGGTTGGGCACAGCTTCAGCATGTGCTGCACTACAGCAAAAATCCACACTTCACTCAAGACTGGGGTAGCCAAGTACAGCAGTGGGGATCACCACTGGTTTGTAGAGCTCAGTTCTACCACAGTGTGCTGGTTTTGGCTGGGATAGGGTTAATTTTCTTCACAGTAGCTGGTATGGGGCTGTGTTTTGGATTTGTGCTGAAAACTGTGGATAATACAGGGATGTTTTCATTAATGCTGAGAGCGTCAGCACACGAGACCTTTTCTCTCACCCACCCCACCAGCAAGCCAGCTGGGGGTACACAGGAATTTGGGAGGGGACAGCTGGGGCAGCTGACCCCAGCTGACCCAAGGGATATCCCACACCATATGGCATCATGCTCAGTGCACAAAACTCAAGGAATAAAAGGGAACAGGGGACACTGGGAGTGATGGTGCCTGTCTTCCCCAGTGACCATCACACAAACAATGGAGCCCTGCTTTCCTGGGGATGGCTGAACATCTGCCTGCCCACAGGAAGGTGAACAAATGCCTTGTTTTGCTTTGCTTGTGTGCACAGCTTCTGGGTTTCTTGTGAAACCACCTTTACCTCAGCTCATGGGTTCTCTCACTGTTACTCTTCCAGTTCTCTTCCCCGTCCCACTCCCCCATCCTTGCTCAATAGCACTTCCACGAGATGCCAGAGCTGGACAGTTCAGCCCTCCATATCTTCAGCTCTTTATTATCTCATGTACCACCAGCCAGCAGGGATGGTCACAGAAACATAATCTTTTAGTACAAATAAAGAATAACAAGCTATTCTATCTAGAGGAGTTTTTGGAAACAATCCCTTCACTTAATCAAGAAACAACACCCTCTGAAGTCAACAGCACAACCTATTGCCACTAATTCCCAGCTCAGGCAAAGGAGCTGAGGTTCGTATTTCTAATCAACTCCACCACCAGTGTTTGATTTTGCAGTGACTCACTTGGACCCAGCAGGGAATCCCAGAGGAGAACCCAAGAACGGAGATCCCATAGCATCAGCATCCTTTTTTTCCAAGTAACTTCATCTAACTTGCTTCCATCCAAACCTTTCCCCCTTTCAACAAAACTTTTCACCGGTCTAATTCTAGCTCCAAAGCCTTTCTCTTTCTCTTATGGGGCCCTCTTGAAAGTCTTGGACTCACCAGCACTGGGGATTAGACTGTACATGGCTGTCCTAGCACAGAACAGAGAGAACATGATGTAATTTCCATTTTTCTCCCGTTTGTGCTCTTTCAAAGCCCCAAACTACTTATGGTTTCCACGCCACGTATTCTTCTGTCCGTTGCCATGGTGCAGCCACTGGTTTGTCATTAATATTGTGGGTAACTTCAGATCCTTGACCTCAGGGCTTTCAGAGCTTTTCATGGTGTATTTTCCTCTTGATTGAATTGCTCTGCATTCCCAAGCACAGCTAAAACAAAACTAAAACACTGCTGCTTTTGAATGGTGAAAATTCATTTCACAAAGACAGGCTAGCAAAGGCTGGAAACCCATTGAAGAACAGCAGATTAAAAGGAAAACAGCCATTCTCTGCAGATGTAGCAACTGTGGCACAGATTTAAATTTACCTACAGCATCTGAGTCAAGCGATGGTCCCCAGGGCCTATGCATGAACTCAATATCTGGCGCAGTTCCGATCCTAATAATATGCCACCCCACTGGAGAGGACCTCAAATCATTCCTTAAACTCTCATCCATGATGTTTCACGACAGTTTTAAGAAGTGCAGAGTTACTTGTTCCCAGATCACACACTGAAAGACTGAGGCACAGAAACAGAAAGCTGAATGAAGGTGTAGCTCGTGGCTTCCTGTGCGTTTGCCCTGCCTCAATCTGTGTTCTTGCCTTAGGGCCATTTGCACACCCAGAGATACCTCACTCCCACTGCAGGCCTGTGCAAATGATTTTGTGCCTGTGAATTTTTCCCAGTGGGATTATTATTTAGACAGCAATTAGTAAGTCAAGTGCTGTCTGTCAGTCTCTATATTCAAGACTTGAATTTACTGAGAGCAGAATATCCTTTCAAGCATTCTTTAATGCAAGTGACAATTCTCACTTCAGAAAGCAGTCCTTTGCTAAAGTCTCTGAGAAATCAGCAAGTTTACACACACTAGACTGAGTCTGTGGTATCCCTGACTAATGGAAGTATGATGACTTTTTTTTCCAGCTTGAAGAAAATAGCCATTACTATGAAAAATGTATTAATTGTCATATGAAGAGGAAATTGCCAAAGCCAAACTATTTTTCAAGTGAAGAGGTTTTAAAAAGTGCACTTGCTTAAAGATGGTGCTTTTACTCAAGCTCTCTTTGTTAAATGGGATCCCAGAAACATGGATTTGCATTTAAAAGGCCTAAGCCATTACATTTCTGAAGGTCCAGCGCTCCTGACCAGCCTGGCAGTAGTTTGTTTGGTGAAGGGCCCTTCAGGATATAAAACCCCAAGGGAACAGCAGCATTACCATTTTCCTTTTTTTCCTGGGGGTATTATTTGTTTAAAGGGAAAAGCACATCTACTACCTACTTGGGGAAGATGCTTCAGAAGATGCAAAAAACCCACCTGAATCTACAGGCAGTGCAGTAGTGCACGGGCCAGGCAGGCACCTTTATGCAGTCAAAAATGCCTAATAACAGACTGGGAATGACACTAAGCACTTGATCATGTCAGAATCGTTACAACACCTGTCAGGAAAAATAAAGAGCAGCAAATGGACAGTAAGACACAAAGCCTGACGGGATTTCTGGAAATGCTGAGGGAGTGAAGAACAAGCAAAGGAGAGAAGGACAAATAACACAAAGTTATATCCATACTCCTCAGGTTTGGGGTCTGGTTGAGCTCATGTCACCACTGAAGCAATTTTAGGACCACTCTTGCTTCAAGAGTGTCTCCTTCCTGGGCAGGACAGCTCTGTCCTGGACACAGAGCAAAGCCATTACCACAAGTGCTTAGGGACAAAACCCTCCCCTGCTGCTGACACGTCTCTCTTGCCAGAGGCTGGGAGTAAAGCCAATCCCACAACTTCTTCCCAGCAGAATAAGGACTCCCTTTAGGATTTGCTCAGTCAAGAGGACACTCCAGCTGGCTTCACTCCCTCAGAAGCCTGCACTCCTGTGTATCCACCCTGCCAGGCCAGCTACAGCAGAGCCACTCTTTCACTCTTGCAGTGAGGCTGAGTTGGCTGTGAGATCCCCCAGGCAGCCCATTTGAAAGCCTTTCATTGGGAAGGCCAGTCACATTCCACTTTAGACAAAAACGCTGCCTGACAAACAGCCTTGTTCCTCAGATCCCCAGCTGGAATAAGGGAAAAAAAAACCTGAAAAAGAAAAAACAGAAAAAAGAAAGAAATAAAAAGGGCCATGAAATCCCAGATCTCCTTAGGGAAAAGTGTCTGTGTATGCTTTGACATGTCTGTACCTGACATTTATTCTCAAAAAAACAATTAAAAAACACCAAAGTTTTTATTTTAAAAAAATCTTATGTTCAGGATTTATAGAAGCAGAGTAGAAATTATGAGAAATGTCACATATCCCTTCCTGGGTTAAATCTGTGAGATGCTGAACATTGACACCTCCTTCTGAATAAGGCAGTTTAAACCTCAGGATCATAATTTAATTTTCCTTGTATTATCAGCCCAGTGCTCACATTCAAGATGCTCACTTTGGATTCAGGTACCAGCCTACTGCTTCCCAATATCAGAGGTGTTTTGTTTGGTTTGTGGGGATTTTGTAATACATTTATCAATAAAACAATGCTGTAACTGCAGTCTCTGTCTATATATTGCCAAAAGCCACATCTGTTCCCATGTGAACCAAGCAGGATTAGCATAATAAATTCTGCTGTAAAGTAGATTCATAGCATCTTACTACATCTAGGAAGAGAAAAATTCAGGGTACCTGCTGAAATAGAGCTGCCTGGTCTTTTTGAGGCCCAAATCTACCCATACATCCGTCCACCCCTCCATCCCAGAGCAGAACCAGTCCTACCATGAAACACAAAGAAACATAAGAAAATAAGAACTTAACACGCATTTCATTTCTGTATTGTATGCTTTGCAAACCTCTCTGCTCCAGAGGGGTCAGAATTCAGTGTGGACATAGAACTGCACCTCCTCATCACAGAGGAAAGAGATTAAAGAGCCTCAAAATAATTTTTCAGTTGAATGCATTCATTAGACGAGATTTCTCCCACATGGAGAACAGGATGCTGGGATGGAAATAGCTTAACCCATTTTATAAATTGGCACGAATCAAGGTAAACAGCAGGCGTTAAACAGGCTCCAGTCGTGCTGTTTGCACGCTTCACTTACTGTGTGATGATATAATTTCATCACTGTTGATTAACTAATTTTGTTAGCATCTAGAGTAGTCATCTATCAGGGCCTTGAGGTCTCCAATTATTTCGCTGCCAAAGTTATGACCTACTTACACATCATCCAATTACCTAACAGTGACAATAAAAATCACACCTGGTAGTTACACTGCAACAGTGAAAGTCAGGAAATGGAAATGTTGCCCCAGCTCTGTTACTCACTTGCTGTTTGAGGCCAGCTCAGGCCACAGTTTCTTCATATCCACTAATCTGGGAATTCCTGTTTCAGACAATCAAGAGCTCTCTCTGACATCAAGAGAAGATACAGATACTCAACAAATCAATCCCTCAGTGCCTCCAAGTGAGCTCCCAAGTGCAGTAGAGAGCCCTACAATTCAACTCTGTAACGACTCTTTAGCCATTTAATCAGATATAACAAGCTTCATGCACCAGCTGATTCCTGCCTAATGTTCCCCCCAAAAGGTTCCTGGAACACTTGCAGTGCAGATCCCTCTCTCCCGATGCAGCATCCCAAGCATTAAATACACTGTAGCAGCCACCCAGCTTCGTTTCCATGTGGAGACAAAACAAGGGATCATCCCTTTGCTTGGGGTTGGGCCACTTAACAGCCCCAAGGCCAGAGGAGCTGCAAAAAAACCATCCCCAGGTGCACCTGTATGGTGAGGAAAGCCACAGTGTGCTGTCTCATGGAATGGGGGGAAAAGAGCTCTGCAAAACAGGGACATTGTGTGTGTCTGCCTCACACGGGCTGTAACAGATCTGAGGAGTACAAACAGGTCTTAGTTCCTTTGTGGAAAAAGTGCTGCGCTGCTCTCCATTCTTGTGGTGTTCTCTCATGTAACACAGCAAGTCTTCACTGCTTGTTTTCAGTCCTGCAGCCTGGCTAAAAGGAAACACTGTTCCACTAAAGACGGAATGTGCTCTGGGCAGCTGAGCTGAAAGCAGAGCTTCGTGCTGAAGCTGGAACAAGGTGAATCCTTTACACCGTGGCACCTACTCATGGTATAATGCACAAGCATGAAAAATGAAACCAGCTGAGTCCTGCACAAAGCTTTTGTATGTGTCTGTGTCTGATGTGCTCTGTGAATCTTTTGTCACAGCTCAAAGTGCTGTCCCCAGAGAGGGGCAATTTTTTCCTTCCTTCAACTGTGTTTTATGGTTTTATTCTAATTTTACAACCAGTCTGTGACAGCTGGTCACACAGTGTGTCTGGGTTGAATAAAGCCCAGGGACCCTTTGCCAAACTTCTACGCAATCTGCTGAGCTTAATGAAATGTGTCAGCTCCACTGTGAATCGTGCATTCATGGAACTGAATGAATCCGAGTTTTCAAGGAAAACTTAAGGGACACATAACTGCGCACAGAAAATCCAGGGGGGGTGGAGAGAGGAGAGAAATCCCACAGAAACACTTAGCAGCTCTACTAATAGCCAAATAGATACTGGTAGCTGGAAGTTAATCAACCTGTTTGAGTAAAGATTTGAAACTATCAGCCACTGCTGAGGCCTCAGGGGAGACACGGTATGGTTCAGTGTCCGAGTTAAAATGCTGGGTCCCAGTGGTCGAGGTTATAGTGCAGCTCTGGCACATGCATCCAGCACAATCCCAAGAAAGTCACAAAATTTCTGAGCCTTTCTCTCCCGTTTATGTAACAGGAACAAAAGTGCTTCATTCTGGCTCAGGCTGCTTCTCTGACCTATTGAGGTTATCAGCCCGGCAGGACACTGACCACTGCTGACACACAACAGTGTCTAGTCAGTACTTGAAGCTAGTTTCATATTTGGGAGAGGACAGACATCTGAGAGATGCAAGGTACACAAAGCAAAGTGTATAATGCAAACTGGATTGTACTCTGGTGAACACGAAAATTGTTAATTTTGACAGGAAAAGGGACTTCAAAAGGTTCAAGATTTTCCTGCATCATGTCAATGCATCGTGTGAAAATCATGGTGCCATTGCATTTCTCATCCTTGTAGTTTCTTGCTAGAAATCAGTCTATCAGTAAACAAATCAATGGCTTGATTCTCTGTTGAAAGGAAAAGGAAACAGGGGTGCTCAGCATCCCAGAAAATCAGGCATATTCCTGGAATTTTTCTGACCAAAGAGATTCACAGGGAAATAGGTAAATTGCCACTGTTACCTGCTGTAAAAGAGTTGCTCAGTTTTCCTTTTCCTCAATGTTTTCAGTTAATTGTCAGCTAAACTGCCCCAAAACCAGACCTAGCTGCGTCATACCCAACAGTCTGCTACAAAGTGGGGAGATCTGCAGGAAGGCACCGATGTCCATGGCTGGGCCCTGCTGCAGTTTGCTGTCAAAGTCAGTCTGACACTTCTGCATCAGACAAGAAGTCACCTGACCTTGACACGTCAAGGAAAACAGCAAACACACTCGCACAAACACTGTAAAACAGGAGGGCAGATGTCAAAACCTGGATGTCCTTTGGGGCAGAGTTAGAAGTCCAAGACAGGGCTCCTGGACGTGTTAACACTGCTTTCTAAGCTTTTCACCTCCCACCAGCAGCTTTTACCTTAGAAGTGCTTTACTAAAGAATTAAGCCTTAAAATATCCTTTTAGATATTCTATTTTAAATTAAGGGAAACAGAAGATTAAATGACTCCGGCAAACTTTACACTTGTGCTGAAATCAGATATAAACCCCAGCTATCTTTGCTCCACTCCTTGGCTCTAGCCCAAGGCCATATTTTTTCACCTCTTAAAACAAGTCCTGCAGACATGTGCTCAAGAAGAGAAACTTCCTCTGCAACCAGAAGCCCTCGGGCTGTAAACACATCTCTGAACTCTACCAACCTGCCACATGCACTAACAATGAAAAAAAAAATGAAAATCCACAGCCATTTGAGAAGACAATTTAAAAAGTGGCCCGGTTCCCACCACGCTGTCTCCAGCCATCTTCTTTTTGCACCTGAACCAACCACACCATCCTCCTTGTCCCTGAACTCTCCTTCTCCTTCCACATCTGCTGCCTGCAAATCTTCCTGTCACCACCTCCTTTTTTAAATGCCAAGATCTGGATTGCATCCCCATTCCTTCAGGCCTTGATCACTTCTGGCCGTGGGGAACAGCAAACTCCACTTCTTCCATGGAGCCTCCCCAGCTGCCCATGGCACTGACCTTACCAGGTGCAGTGGGTCATTTTCCACCTCCTTGCCGTACATGGAAGGGTGAGACGAGGGCCAGTCCCACCCCGGTCAGAGCCTTGTAGATTCAGCTGCATCAGGAATATGGGATCCCACATATAACAGGGTGGAGTCTAATAGTGCTAGCGGGACCCAGGCCAGCACCGACAGCCCCCTGATCTCACCAGTAAGTCTTTGACACAAGACAAGCCTTGCCTGCAATGTCTTACCT
Organism: Machaerirhynchus nigripectus; assembly: GCA_013397975.1. Taxonomy (NCBI): domain Eukaryota; kingdom Metazoa; phylum Chordata; class Aves; order Passeriformes; family Dicruridae; genus Machaerirhynchus; species Machaerirhynchus nigripectus. The sequence goes on along the minus strand of VZRQ01008285.1, from coordinate 2,373,817 downwards.
ATATCCCATTGGTTCTGGTGTCCAGTTCAAAATAATCCTTTCGGATTTTCTACTCCTCTCTCATTGGTCCCTCTATTCCCTAATACTCTTCATCATGACACAAATGCACTGCTGGTGCAAGACCTTTCCATTGTACAGAAAGCCACAGGGTCTTTTTCTTCTGCTCTGGGAATGAGTTTGTGAATACACAAATATATTCCAAGTATTTTTAACCAAAGCTTTATGTAACTACTAGCATCTATTCTCACTATCCTGCACATCATTCTGGAAATGGCTTGGGAGTGAGACTGATTCTAGGCCATGGCAGTGTGTTCTGTGTTGAGCCTAATGAAAGCAGGGTTTACCCAAGAGGAAGGATTAATTTAAGTGTCCTGCATCTCAGCTACAGCAATACTTTTAATTCATATGTTTGTAGACAAGCCAACTTGTTCAATTCTAATGACCTGTGCAAGAAATACATTTTTCAAACAAATTCTCAGGAGGATACTTTTCTTCAGCATCTCTGGCAAGAAGGAACTGAGGTGATTTAGTTCTCAGTCTTTCAACTTGCTTTGGAAGTGCCCTTAATAATGGTTGGGTTCTGAGTTTGCAGAAGTGTTTTTAATTACTAAGGAAAGAAAAAAAAAATAAAGAAGTCAAAGCTTCGCCAGCTGCCAGAGCTTCCAGAGGACTGGCTACATTCACAAATCTTGTAATCTTTTTATGTTCATTATGAGGATACTACAAAAAAAATGGGCAATCAGATCTTGGCCAACAAATGAAATGCTAATTCAAAGATTAATTCACATCATCTGTACTCCATTAGATGTTCTCCTCTGGCAGGGAATATAATGCAATATTTTCAGGGGGAATAGTTGCTGCTATTGCCAAGAGCTTGCAGTTTACTGGCTCTTGCAGCACTGACAGGGGAGTCACTGGGCTATGGGCACAGCTAGAGCAGATAGTGGAGCAATATTCAGTGTGAAACATATGGAGCAAATCTGCTTCATTCTGATGTTAAAAGGTGCTGATTATGACCCTGAGAAGCAGCCAAGTGACAAGGGGGAAGCAAACCCATAAACCAATACAACTCTTTCGTTGTGTCATGAAATGAACAATTTGTCACAGCTGGGTTTGGGCACCCCCTCCCCCAGTTATAAATACATCAAGATTTCATTTGAAAATAACAATATCTGGCTGAGGGGAGTGTGACTTAATGTCAATGCATCTAACCTAGAACCTCCTAAGAGGGCAAACCTTCCAAGAATAAATGCATAGTACTGGTAAAGGCAGATTCCCTGAATAATAATGAAAAAACCAGCTTTCCTAATCAATTTGTGATTCCTTCCAGAACACACAGTACCAGAATGCAGTTCGACTATCCTGCCTGTTCATCCATTTGCTAAACATGAAGATTTTACCTTTTGTTTCCCAACAGCCAAGGCCAGCTCTGCAGTGTTTGCTGTTGGATAGATGTTAGATGGGTTCATGTACAACTGTGAAATTCATGAGAGCCTCTATGCAGTGCAGAATTGCCTCTGTTAGCCCATAGGAAATCATAAATACTAATTTTTGTCCATTAGGGAGCTGCTACTAGTGGATTTACAGAGCTACAAGGACAATTACACGAGGCAAAGGTGTTTGCACATTTTACTGGATTTGGTTCCTGATCTCTTTTCTGGGCAAACCTTCTAGAGCCACAATAGCAATAATTATCCCCAAACAGTCCTCCATTGTTAAAAAAACAGTTGTCATTATTTTTTTGTTCTCCATCCAGGGTTCCTAATACAGTGAACACAAAAATCTCAGAGAGGTAAGACTTTTGAGAAAAACTGGCATCTAAATGGCAAAGATGACACTGCAAAAGCAAACACAGAGAGCACATCCAGGAGAAGGGGCAGATAATTCCAGCCACTGAACTGATCTTGAGGACTCAACTGATAATATGGAGGCTGACTCATACTGCACCTCTGATTTAGGTAGGCAGTTCGTGCTTGTGGAACGCTTGGTTCTTTCCAGATGTTCTATTGCATCTGTGTGGTTGAAAGAGGTTAATTTACACCTATCACAGAATTTGCCTGCAGTTATTTTTTATTTTTGTTCGGCAGTATTTACAATAAATCACCATGAAATCTAGATGCCACAGTGCCACATAAAGTACCCCCTCATTTGATTTGTCCGAGGTTCAAATCAAAACCAAATTATGTCCTTCTATTGACTTCCCTGGGTACTGGAAAGGACCCTGCTTGCATTGGCTCCCTGTGAAAGCCAGATGCTGAGAAGTGGTCATTTCAAATGGCTTAAGAGCAGAACTAAGCAACAGAAAGCTGTTTTTTCCTGTAAAAGTCACACAACATCTGGGGTACCTAGCCCAGCTTTTAGATAGAAAAGTGAATTTAATTCTCAAACCAATTTTGTGTAAACTGTTACTTTCTGCTAGATCCATGAAGATTTAATCTCTGCTCCCCACTGTAATGCACACTGCCTGTTTCTCCCACTAGCGTCTCAGAAGTAAGTTAAATGCAACTGCTCTGTTTAATGAGCTGCTATTATTCTTACTATGATGCCCAATAAAAATTAGGATTTATTTTCCTGAACTGTTTCCTTCAGGAAATGTCAGCCAAACATAACCCTGCAAAAGCAAACACCATGTTTGCCTTGGCTTCTTGGACATGCCATGTTCCCAGAATGAGGGCAGAACAAAATATTGGGGCCTAGGCACATTGCCTGACTTGCAAATTGGGCACTGACTAAAGCTGGTTTGCAGATACTGGGAGCCAAACCTGTGTTCTGGGGTTTGCCAGGTCTGGTGCTTCTCCTCCACTTTCCCAAGCTCATGGTAGCCACCTCAATATATGTATTTGAGAAAAGTTTGAGTGCATTTAAGGTGTTATGCAAATATCCTCTCTCATGTCCCGCTGCACTACCTGTATTGAATAACATCTTGTAAAGGTTTTACAGACGCCAACGTTTTTTGGATTAATTACCAAGCAAAAGCCAACCATTTTCCTGTGTTACTGTGCATTAATATAACCAATTAGCAGAGTCTAGCTGTCAAGCAGCACCAAAAATAGGGTATCACGCCAGCTTTCTGAAAAACAATTTGGATACCCTGCTCTCTGGTTTTGGCCCATGTACTCTTAGAAAGAAGACACCCTTATTTCTTCAAATTTCCCTGATGGAATAGGTTCATACTATAAATCACTCCAACTTAAACTGATTTTATTTTCTGCATTAAAAATTCCAGAACATGATTCAGCCTCTTGTCACTGTATTTTGACATGAATACAACTCCTCCACAATCAGTGGAGCCAGACCAAACTGGGGTACTAAAACAGGCTTTTAGGCAACTCTCTTTTTTCTAAGTCCTCCTCTAAGCAGTTTCTACTTTCACTAAGATGGCAAGATTGAACTACAAAATTATTCCATTCCATGAGGTTTATTATCAAAAACCTCACAATCCAAGTGTGGATTCCTTGAGATTGAACTAAACCCACACTCAAACCAAAGCTAACCACAAACAGGGCAGGAAAGTTAGCCAGTCTCCTTATCCCAAGGTCTTCAGCTGTGAATGCAGCCTGAAAATGAGGATGAGTTTAAGAACTGTGTCCCCAACCAGCTTTCTCAAGGGACAAGAAAACTTTGAAATTTGGTCTTCAGATAAATAAATTTGGCTCAGTTTTCAGTTATATCTGTCAAAACTACCCATTTCTACAACTGCAGGAGATGTCAAAATAGGGGTACAGTTGCTGTTTTCGGGATATACAAGCATAACCTGCTAATCACTCTGTTTATCCCCATCTTGATTGGGATAGAAAGGTAGAAATGGATGTGATAGAAAAATGGATATAATTTCATACCCTGTTCCAAGGGACTCTGTTGGTCTCGCCCCCATTAGACTCTGCTCTATGGCCTATCATTAGAGTCCCTCCTACAAGGTCGTGTCTGCAGAATTTTCCATTAATTTACATTGCCTTTACAGGTGCTGAGATTTAGGGTTCCCTGAAAGCCACATGAACTTGTGCACTTCAAAAAATCAAAATCAAATCAAGGTGTCAAGCTCTTACTTGGTGCTTTCTTAGTGTATGTCCTGACATCTCTGCACATCTCAGTGTTAGACCAGAAAACTTCTGGCAGAATTGCTCCTTCCTAACAGGAGAAATCTCCAGTGTTGTGATATCAGACTGCATTTACCATATGCCACATTTAAATGCAGATGTTTTCATTGGCACAACATCGATCTGAAACATGCTAGGCCTTTGGAAGGAAAAGAGAGAGAGAGAGAAAAAAAGAGAGGGGAAAACAACCTCATCCCTCTAACAAGTTACCTTACAAGCAACCAGCTTGCAGGATCCTGGCAGACTGGGACCTTTTCTGGGGGAGAGAAAGGGATGCTGAGACCCGCACATGCAGTGCTGTTTATCAGTCATATTCCACTCCTGTATGGTTAGTAAAACCCACAGACAGCAAAGTTGCACTTTATCAGCACGTTTCTGTTCCTACACGTGACCATCATCAAAGAGCTTTGCCAGCAGCTAAAGCGATGAACAAGAAAAAAACTACCAATAATCCCAGGCTCTGTAGTTTTCTCTTAAACAGCTTTGACAGGAGTTCTTGAACAGACAAGAGAGCCCTGAAACTTTCAAGATGAAAGCAGAAATACAAGCAAAACTGTCAAACTTCATTTGAGTTAACACCTCTAATAAGTATTGTGACCAGAAATACTTTTCCAGAGAAATGCAGGCATGAGGCTAAATACATAACTGAAAGACATTGCTCCTGGACTGTAATCCCAGCTCTGCCACTGACTTTTTCAGTGATTTCATTTGGGGTATTTAACCCTTGCTTACACCACCTTCCCTACTGGCGAATGAACAGGAGGATATTGAACTTCCTGAGTGAGGCTAAGTGGATGTGTTCTGACATCTGTTCCCAAGGCAAGTACCATACTTGCATAATCAATATGTGACCCACATGTTAATTCCTGTCTCCATTTTGCTAGTGCCAGGAACTCTGCTATTTATTTTAATTGAGAAACTTCATATTCCTTTTTCCATGGGTGCACAAACTATACTACACCTCATGGGAAGCTGCTTCTAATAAACATCTCTAAGTCCATCTCATTATTGATTTAAATCCTTACATCAAAGCAATTCTGCTACCCTAAAACATGACAATGATGAGGCAAGCTCATAAGATGACACCTCCTCGTGTCAAAACCAGCTGTGGCTGCACTGCAATGAAATCACAAACAGGAGGTGCCTGGACCAGCACTGCTCCACACACGTGTGAGTCAGTGTGTTCCTGTACAAAACCATCGGGAGAAAGCAGCCTCAGCCAGAGTAAGGTGAGAGCAAGTTTGAGACAAACCAGAGGAAGTTTTCCACACAACACAAGCTGTGGAGTTTGTGACCACACGAGCTCAAAAAGGGATTAAACACTTTCACAGGGTCACAGGCTATTAAAGTCTCCAGCTCAGATATGGGCTGACCTGCCAGTCAGTGTTCTGTCAGGGGATGGACCACTGAACACATGCTCTGCTCCCTGATCCCTCCCTTCCAGCCTTCGTTACCAGTCACTGTCAGAGAGAATGGCAGTTTAGACAAACCTGTGCTCTCACCCAGTAGCACATCCCTTACATTTTTAGGTAAGCTAGTAAGAATTGCTTTTTGGCAAAAGATTATTCCTTCTGGCACAATATCATGGTATATTGCTTCTAGCACTGTGGCAGCTTTCAGGGAGCTCAGTGCTCCTGCACGCTATTTATGTCCCCATGTTTCTTGTCCCCACTTACTTGCTGAAATATTGTATTTAGCATGCACATTATAGGGAGTGGACACTTGTTCAGTCCTATGTTTACTGAATGCTCAAGATGACTCTGTATAAATATTAGACACTAAGCTGAGCTGTCAGAGAGCCCCTGTGGAGCAAACACAGGCAGGCCCAACCTCCAGCCCCCTCAGTCCATCACCCCAGGTTAGCTGATATGATAAACAATGTAAATAGAAACGACTTGTTCTGAGCAATAGCTGTTAAACCAATAAACATCCAAAACTTTGGAGAAAAAACACCGCTTTTCCTCATTTATCAAACAAGACTCTGTATCTACTTTTTTTCTCTCTCTTCTTAAACAAGTTCAGTTTGTAAAGATTGAAGGAAAACAAGACGTCCTTTCAAATCCCTCCTCTGGATCAAACCTCATTGGGTTTTGATGTCAGTGGTGCATAGAAGGCTGACCACTGCCAGCACAAGTATTTGGCAGCCGGGCTGTTACATAATACAATCCTGTCTTTCACAGGAGAGAGGTCTCTGTGCTACTCGATGTGCTAAAATTTAACCCACTGCTTTGCTCCATCCAGCCAAAACAACCTTGTACATTTTTCCATAGCACTAAATGATGGCTATTAAAAAAAAAAAAAAAAAAAAAAAAAAAAACCTTCCGCTTAAAAANAAAAAAAAAAAACAAAAAGGAAACCTTCTGCTGAAAAATAAAATACTCAGGAATACTAAAACCACATATAGGTATTTATTTAAGGAAGTACACGTTTCCTTTTGCCCACCTCTGACCGAAATCTGCTCTGAGAAGAGAGATGTTTATCCCAAAAAGCAAGAAGGGTATTTTAAAAACTTGTACACCTACTGCAAGAAATATACTAACAAAAATAAAAGAAGTGTGTTACTCTCAAACTGTGTCACTGCCTCATGTAAATGTTTGGATTCAGAACTCTGGAAACATAAAATGTTTTCCAAGGCTGTTTACAGTAAGTTTGAGTTTTCATCTCCCATGAGCAGGAAGAAAATATCTAACTTCAACTTTTTTTCCAGAATGGTTTTTTAGCTGTTCCTGTGTACCCTGTGATGCTAACAAAAAACAGTATCAGCTTTGAGTGGTGTAAATCAGGGGCACTTTTAGTCCCGTTCATAGTTTCTGCCAACAAACTGACATGGCAATTTACAGTGCCAGATGCTGACAGGTGATATTCCCACTGAACCCAAGTTTTAAAAAACAAATTATCTTTTCTGAGCCCCAGTATAAAACAACCCATATAGTATCACCCAGCTATCCCTGGACCAGAACCAATATCTTATGTTCAGCTCATGAATACCCTCCAGCAACAGTGATATTAGCAAATCTGGGAAAGAGAAATCCCAGTTATGGGACTTACTGAAACTGGAAGAAAGGCCATCAGGATTTGCCCCATAGGGAACAAAATGGAAAGAGCCCAGCAGGCCCAGCTTTCCACAGTCAGTTTACAGTCACCAATAAAGATTACCCAATGGGACGCTCTCAGAGAGCTGGAGAAATACTTTGGGGATACAAATCCCTACTCAAGCACAGAGTTAAGGGCAACTGTGGAGCAGAGCAAAGGGAAGAGACGTGTACTCGACCCCACGCTGAAGATAGGGAGCATGATGTGACCAGCCATCTTTCTACTCCATGGGTAGTGCCAGCCAGACAAAATCCTTGTCTTGGAAGCCCTGGTGCCAGCTGCTGCTGGAAGAAGAGTTCAGTGTCATTTCTTTATAGACTGTGGACATGGGTAACCACAGACATCCGACACACAGCACATATTGTATAATGTCTGTAATTGATTGCATCCCCTGTCCTGGGCTCCTACAACAGCAAAGACCGATCCTGAAGAAGGGAATATGTCCAATGAGGCATTTAAGGAAACCTCTATCCCTAAGCCCTTCTGATAGGAAAGTCAATATAGGATTTATTATAGTGATTTATATAGTCTGAAGTATCCACCGAAGAAGGCTCTCCAACCACTGAGAGCAGAAGCCTCAGAGAAACTAGGGAGACCTGAGTCCCAGAAACTGAGCTCACCTCTGGGAACACACTAGGCCAAATGCCCCGGCTCGAAAACTGGACAAGCAAAACACCATCTCCCAATGGAGAGTGGCCAAGCTGGCCTGTGTCGCTGTAGCATTCCCATTCAGAGACAGTGCTACCACGGTGTCCAGCAAAATCCTCCTCAGCACAACCTGGGGATTATCTGTTGGTGCTCCTCCAAACCCCAGCAGAGCCCAGTATGGTTTTAATTGAGCTGTGTGTTTCATGAGTGGCCATTTCATTGTACACAGGGAGGGGAGAAAGTAGGTGGGAAGTGTTATTTGTTTAGCTTTAGGGAAATTTAGTTTACTTAGGAATTTATCTTTTGTTTCCCTGAATCAGGAATCAATTAGCCCACATTGCTCTCTTTGTTTAGATGTTGTGTGTTATGCTTTGCTGGTCGGGAAGTGGCCTAGAGCAATAAACAAACACTTGTAACAGTGACTGGGAGCGTGATGGAAAACCTGGGGATACAAAGCAGCCAAGCAGAGAGCCAGATCAGCCGCAGGCTGGTGAACGGGTATCACACACAGTCCAAACCCCTCAGTGATCCCCTTTCACACAACAGGGTCCCTCCACCGAGGTCCCCAACGACAGATCCTGCTCAGAGCAGGCCCCCTGTTCCGCGGCCTCGTGCTGCAAGGGCCACCAGGGCAGGATTTGGGGAGAGGGCTGGGTCCCCAGCTCTGGGAACTGAGCAGCCCCTTTGAGCCCCAACCCTGGCCCTTCCTTCAGCCTGCCCAGTCCCTTGGAGGGATGATACAGCAAAAACCTGGCTCCCACCAAGTGTTGTTACAGCCAGAGAGCTCAGAGGTTTCTCTTGGCTCGCTGGCTGACTTGTGTAACCAGGGTGAGGTGGTGTGGGGAGCACGAAGGACGAGAGGCCGGGTCTGCAGGGCTACGGGGAATGGAGGGGAGCTTAGCTGCACTTTACTGGGTGTGAGAAACATAATTAACAGTTTGGAGTCACTATGGCTGTGCATGGACAAGAGCTGGGTTATGCAGAAACAGTGCCTGTACTGAGGGAGCTGTGGAACACCTCTGTGGAAACCTTGAACCAGCAGCCCCTGTTCAGCTTCCCTTGCTCTTGCTACTTCACTCGAAAGCAGTACGTTTCTCCCCCATCTTCAACATTTTCTTTTGGTTTAAAATTCAACTCATTGCACAGATCCCCACCATGGCATTACTGACATTTTTAGTAATCATAATTTCAATGCCATCTGTATGTGATTCCCTGATATTCACGGGCAAGAACGAAATTGATTTGATTTTTTAGCGAGTAGGCATTTAAGTAGATCGATAGAAAGAGGCAGTACTTACTCAGACAAAGGACGCTGGTCTCTTTTGACATGACCATTCTAGAAACCACACTGCCTGCCAGAATTTGCCACATTTCTGCTGAAATCAGATGATTTATTCTCTTTTGATTATTACAAGTTTGCTTCATGCTCTCTCCTTGCAATGACAGGTACTGAATAGTAATTTTATGAGAGTCCCTTGGTGCAAATAATACAGCAGAAATGTAACAGCATGTCATTCATGCTTGGATATTATTAAACTTCCATCATCAAACAGACTAAGTCTTTATGACTACACATCTAAATGGGGAACTATTTCAACTGCTCACAACACTTCATCATGCAAACACTAGAGGCTACATGCATCACTCAAGGTTAAAGCATGCTGAAGAGTATTCAAAAGTTTTGGTGCCTAAATCACTCAAAATCACTTGATGAAGTATTTTAAATCTCACTGAAGTCTAACCTCTCTCAAACCCCCTTTTCCCTGCTAATATCACATTACACACTACTGCAGCCTACAGACATGTTAGGCCTGAATTTTAAGTCATGTCAAGAACAACTCTGATCAACTTACAAACATCTATGACCACATAAGAGGGTTTTTTGCATGTGGAATATTGTTTGTTGGCTGAACTTACCAACTTCTAGAAACTTCAGGCCACCAACACAGTCCTCACTTACCCATAAAATAGAAAATATGTCTTTGGACTGCATTTAAAAACCACATGACACCTTTGGTACTCACATCCCAATTTGGCTTCCTTTTCCTTGCCTACAACCACACCAGAGGTTGAACTCAAGACATTAATTTAAACCCTCTGTCTTCCCTATGATTTGGGGAGAGCTGAACAATGCAACCCACAGGCATGTTAACTGAGCATGAAGGTACCATGTAAGCAATCATGTTCTTACTACTACTTGCTACTTATTTGTTTTCCAGATAAACAAGCAGATAGAAATGACCAGACAAAAGCATTTTTAAACTACTGTTCCATTAAATCATTTAATACTGCAGAAGCACTTTAATCAACCACTGGTTTATTTTTTTGCATCCTTGAATTTGGACTCCTTTTCTAGAATGCCCCCTTATAATTATTAGATATGCCATTTTTCTTTGCAGATAGGATGTTCAACTGTGCACACATCAAATGAAGATAAATTCATATCCCAGAAAGTCCACCCAGAGGCAGCCTTTGGCTCTAGCAGCTCCCTCACAAGTTAGAAACCAGGCTTTCAGCTGGTCCATAGGCACTATAATTTAAGACCCACTAATTAAAAGTACCTTAGGGCAAGGAAAGCCCTGCACAATCATCCTCCTCCTATTTTTTTCTCTAATGAAAGTGTTTGATTTAATCCTAGTTTTATGGGGAGAAAAAAAAAATCACACCTAAATAAAGGTTAGCAATCAGGGCTTTGGGCTGGAAGCAGATTTGACCCCCACGTGAGCAGACATTTCTGCAGAAATCTTCGGTGAAAAGACTGATAAAACATTCAGTTTGACCAATATATGAGGGATCAAAGCAAGATTGTTGCAGCTTAAGTGATTTGTCACTAGAACTCAAGCTGGAAGCTCAATTTCTTTGAGCTTAACAGCCTCTGGAGACTGAGCAAAGATCTCTGTACTGCACACTCAGCACATGGAAACACTCCCCAGTGCCCTGCACTGGGGACTGAAGGGGTGCCAGGATTCAGCCCCTCTTGCCCACATAGAGAATCCTCTGCTCCACCCTGAGAGAGAAAAAGATGTCTCAATAATTCATGAGTGCTAAAAATAAACTCAAAATTAAATAAACAGTTTATCAGGTTGGGACATTTTGTGCTACAACAGACATTTTCTTTTTTTTTTTCTTAAGCCTCATTTGGCAGAGCAGCTCATTTCCCAACACGGCCCAGGCACCCTGGTTTACTTCAGAGACAATGTAAACAAGCCAAGTTTTTCAGATTTGCAAATTAGCTACTGCACACGTACATGTAGCATTTGCAGAACTATTTCCCAACACGTACGTTTGTACCAAGAGCCTGAATGTCCCTGTGGTGCAGAGTGATTTATATCTGAGGCGTGTGTGCCTGATTCATGTTGCCTGCCCAAAGAGGCTGGGGTGTACACCACATATCAATCCTCAGGCTTGTCTTCTTTTCATTTTCTCTATTAAAAAATTAAAGAAAATGAATCAGGGAATAAAGAAATGCAATTTTCCAGTCTCACAGATTTTCGCAGTGATTTGAATAAATCAAATGAAGTTTATAAAAGGGCCAAGATCAAGAATAACTATTGCATTAGAGAGCATTGCTCTGAATCTGAAGCAGCTAACAGAATAGCCTTGGGTCTTGACTCTTTCCTTTAAATACAGGCTATACAGGAGCAGCTTCAAGAAATTAGCACAAGTAGGGAATTGTCTTCCCGAAAATACATTAAGCACCAACTTTTTAATATAACAGCTGGATATTTACAGCTTTGTAGAAACACCACAGTGAGCCACACTGTCTCTGGCCCTTGCGTGGGACAAGCACAGCTGGAAAAGGAAGACACAAGGAGGTGGCAGCATTGTGCATCTTGTTCAAAGTCCCAATGGTCCCAATCCCTCTGCTGAGGAATGTTAAAGCCAGGGCTCTGCCTACATGGGATGTTCAAAATCGACTCATGTGCATGCACAAACAAGCATTGAATGTTCTCATCAGGGGGACGCCAGATTTAAACACTCCTGAGTTTTGGGAAAGTCTGGATGAAAAACCACATGGCTCAGGTCCACTTCTCACTGCAGCCAAGTGCCCAGTCCTGATCTCATTGAAAATAATGGCAAAACTCCTGGAGAACAATCCAGGTCATAACTAGCCAACTGCCTATCATTTTTCTCACTACGTAAGCTCTTATTTTTACTATTATACCTGACTAGACTCTCCAAGTTGTGGGTTTTTTCCCACCCTGATCTCACTTGAATGATGTCAGACAGGGAGGTAGGGAGACAAATACAGAAATGTGGTAAATCACAAAGCTGGAACCTGCACATCCAAGAAATAAATATAATAAGTAGATAGAGTGCCAAGGCTGGATACAGCAGCTGAGGAAAAATGGGAAATGTAAAACTTTCTTGGCCAGGGCACATGGATTCATCCAGCTGAAAGAGGCACATTCTGGCCCACACCACTGTAAGCAACAATCCAATGTCTCCCTTGAGAAAATACAGATGTTTGTAATTTTTTTGATTTTTTTTTGACTGCTCAAATGAAATAACCTTGTTGTCTTGAAAAAGTCCTCTAGGACTTGGTATTGCAAATGTTACTTCTGTACAAACTGTAAACTGCTGATTCAAACCAAACACACAGTTACATACAGGACAGTTTTGAAATGCATTCTAATAACACAAATGTACTTGAAGATTGACTGATGCTAATGAATTAAAAACTCATTCAGGCTAGATAAGATGCAATTAATAATAGCAACAATAATAAAGAGACTGCAATCAGATCTTTTCTTGTCTGCAACACTGTCTCCTCTTTTTCATCATCTATTTCAGAATTTTCTTTGCAGAAATATTAGTCATGAAAACTGAAAAAATATTTTAATTCTCTTATTTTAATTGAGCTGATACTGCAGTGCTTTAACTGTCTTTTAATCAGATGCTGCTGATTTACAGGAGTGTAAGTGGTTGAAGAGTACAGTCATCACATTCTTAGAGAGGCTTACTGATTTTGGCACCAAGTCCTGGCAACTCCCATGATCTTGGCCAGAGAAATATTTTAACTGAAAAGGCCCAATTCTCCTCTGCTTTAATTACATAAAGCATATGGTAACTGTCGACTTCAGCCCTTCTGATTTTCACATCTTCTTGGGGATGTGGACAGCTGGGTGCTGGGAAAATACTTCAATGTTCAGGTGAAAAAACTTCAATGCTCAATCACATTTTATTACACAAGTTTTCAGTTTTCATAATTAATCTTTCTCTGCACTAACCAGAAGCCTGATTTGATTGTTCTTCTCTTTTTTCCTTTCTGGCTTACAAGTGCCGTAGCTTCAGTCAGCCTCCTGGCTGAAAGTCAGCCTCTAGTTTTTGTCTAGCTCTTGGGAAGATGATGAATTGGGAGAATTTAAAATACTTCTTCACAGAGTGGCCCAAGAGTCACCACTCAACCTGTCAAGCTCAGAAGAGAACCCCAAGGCAGTTGCTGGGGATAAGTGTCAATTCTGGATCTGCTAGAAATCCTCCTGGTTTTGTGGAACACGGACAGTTCACGCTAGCAAAAATCCAGCCCAGTATTTAAAATGTCCATCATTAACCCCGAACCCTTAGAGAAAGATGAACCTCTGAGTCCCTGGAGATGAAAGACACCTTCTACAGAACAGAGCACAACCATCAAGAATAACATGTCCCTTCCTGTTTGGGATCACCACCCAACACTGAAAGCATACACTTTTCTACAAATAGATTCTAGTCCTTTCTTTGAAGGGCCCTTAGTGAGATAAGGTGTCAGGGAATTACCCAGGTAGCTTATAAGAGCTTTGTGTAATCTTCTTTAGATAGTCTATGTTGTCTTTTACTTGCAGAAAGCAGCTTCTTAACAACAGCAAGACAGGAGGATGCAGGTGAGCAGAGGTGGTTTTTCACAATGCCCTTCATTATCTGCTTCAAGCAGGTTTCTGTGTTTAATCTTTTTTACCTGAACACTTCTCTGACAAGTCCTCAGTGACTTCCTTGGTAAAAAATTCTGGCTTTTATTGACCACAGAGTTAAAAGCTTTTTCAAAATTTCTCACTTAAATCTACCCGTGTTTAATTTCACAGTGCAGGTCTTTGCATGCATCACCTATGTCTCTCTCAGACATCATCTTCTCCTGGCTTTATTTTTTTTCCACTCTCAGTTATTCATGTCTCGCTTTTCCTCCTAAGCCTCGTAGGGTATTAAAATTGGCAGTTTAAGATGCACTATAAAAATAAGACCACTCCTTCCTGCTAAGAGGACACATGGTTTATTGTTTTCTAAGCTCTGCTGTGTCAGCTCCTCCAACCAGCAATTATAAAACTGAAGCCACCAAGGTTGGTAAAAGTCGCTTTCTTACTAGCATCTAATTATCTACCAGCGGATCTGGGTCCAGCCTTCAGTGCCATTGAACACATATGATATTGGCTAGGGCAAGCAGAAAAGTTATGATTTCATTTTTAAGGAGTCTTGTGAATAGAAATGGAGAAAGACTTGGAAAACACAAGGAAAGCAATTAAAAACCTAATGCAAACTTTTCGTATTGCCAGAACCCATCCCCTCCAATTCCTTTCACTCCACACATCATCCATTATGTCTAACAGACTCAATTTCCATGCAAGCTGCAATGTCCCACTGGTGTAAGCCCTCTGAACCGAGAGTGCTCGAGTGTGGAGATACATCCCCACTCTTTCCTTCATCCGGAGAAGCAGAATCAGTGAGTTTCAGACTATTTTCCTGACAATGTGTCCCAAAATACCACTCTGACCTGACATAACAGGGGATGTGGTTGCTCACACACCAGGTAACCTATCTGTGTGATTCCCTGGCAGTGCAAGAAGTTTACAAAGGCTCAATGGAAATAATTTACTCAGGAAATTGAGGTTTACTAATTAGACTGTCCACAGAAGGCTCATGTCTCAGGGAAAATAGTTGTGTGTCAAAAGACAGCCTAGGGCAAAATATCGTGTGTGTTTGTCCTGTTCCTGATCTTCCCTGAGTATGCACTTGGACACCATTAAAGATGGGGTGTTCAGCTGGAGGCCCTTTGGCATGTTCTCAGCACAGCTACTTTTATGACTTTAAAAATTAGGATGATATACTTAAGTATATCAAGTGCTGAGACAGCATACAGAAAACTGCAAACACACTGGTTTGTACCAAGGATCTGCATGAGAATAGGCATGGGAGGTCCTTCCTGGTTCCAGTTTCCTCCCAACCTGACAGAGCAGTGGTTTTCAAATAAGACAAATGCAACTACCTGGATATCACCACATAAGGGACCAACTCCAATTCAGCACAAAAACGCAGCAGTTTCATTTACCTCTGGCATGTTTACTCAACCAAAGCTAGGAAACCCTGACTAAGAAACCAGAATGACAGAACGGGGCCCCTCTGCACAAACAGGCTGACAAATTTTGTTAGCAGCCTGAATTGGATGTACTTTCCTCTGGTTTTCCTCCACCGAGGAGTATCAGAAAGTAGGCAGAAAATAAAAGCTTCACAGGGTCTGTCAGAGCAGCCTGCCCATCTGTGTACATGCTCTGAGTTTCTTTAAGGCCTGTTTCTGTCCCTTACATGCAGCAACACCCCGTGTTGTTAATGGCTCTGTCACCTTAGTTCACCAGGAAATGAGGGACTAACCCAAAATCCTTTGAACTTGATTAAAAATCTTGTAAAGGGACTTTGAACAAAGTCCTTAGCCGCCTTCAATCAGTTCTTATTAAGTTATACCATGCTGGTGGACAAGTGTGGAGCTTTCCTTCATGGATTTAAGACTTTCAGATTATTAAGTATTAAAAAAACTACTATTCAAGTAGATAGTGAACCACCATAGAATCATAGGATGGTTTGGGTTGGAAAGGACCTTACAGATCATCCATTGCAACCCCCCTGACATGACAGGGATGCCTTTCACTAGATGAAGTTGCTCAGAGCTCCATCCAACCTGGCTTTGAACACTTCCAGGGATGGGGCATCTACAGATTCTCTGGGCAACCTGTGCCAGTGCTTCACTGCCATTTGAGTAATGAATTTCTTCCTAACATCTAATCTAAACTTACCCTCTTTCAGTTTCAAACTATTTCCCCTTGTCCTGTCATTATCTGCCCATATAAAAAAAGTCTCTTTCCCTCCTTTTTATAAGCTTCTTTAGGTACTGAGAGGCCACAAGGAGGTCTCCCTGGAGTTTTCTCCAGGCTGAATGAGCCCAGCTCTCTCAGCTTGTTTTCACAGGAGAGGTGACCAAGCCCTCTGAGCAACTTTGTGGACCCTTCTGGACCTGCTCCATCAGGTCCGTGTCCTTCTCATGTTGTGGGTCCCAGAGCTGGACACTCCAGGCAGGGTCCCACCAGGGTGGAGTAGAGGGGCAGAATCACCTCCCTCTCCCTGCTGGCCACGCTGCTCCTGAGGCAGCCCAGGATGCTGTTGGTCTTGTGGGCTGCGAGTGCGCTGTGCTAATGGGTAAATCAGGGTATGTTGCTTCAAAGGTCAGTGCAGAGTACTCAAACCTGTGTTTTAATAACTTGGATAAATTCACATGAAACAATGGTTTCTCAGTGCATTGAGAACTCAGCTATTTAGCAAACAGAGTTGTTTTCTGTTATAAGTAATAACTAGTGGCTGTTGGGACCATCTTTTTCCTATCACCAATGGACTCAAGACACACAGTTTGGATCCAGTTCCAAACAATCCCCAAATTCAGGGAGCTTGGATCTAAGATTTGATTTCAATTCATCTTCTTCTTTTTTATTTCCTTATGTTTTGGCCTATCTTTAAGTATTACTAGGGCCAGAATAACTATTTCCAGGATCCAATTCAAAAGGAAGCCCTCAAGCTGCTAAGAAAGGGGTTTGCCATTAAATTACCTCCTCATCTTCCAATTTTACTGCTGAATAAAATCTGGACAGCTGTTAGCAGATTTTTCAGAGTCTTGATTTGTAGAGTTACAAACTGAACAACATGTACCTTGTACATGACTGTTATATCTGAATGCTTGTCAGACACGGTTCTTATTCAACACTGTAAGCCATCAAAAACTAGAGATCTTCCTTCCTCAGCATGAGGAAACTTGTTTTGCTTTTCTGAATTTGTTGCATCAAAAAGCCTGGCCAGCAACTGCAGAAACTTAAATCTCCAAGGCTGGTGAAAATCATCTACTTATTACTTTGTAATTATCTGAAAGTTTTGGATGAAAATGCCTAGAGTCCACTGTCCACATTTCACCCTGGCTGACAAAGCTGGCAGATGATCCAGCACCAAGAACAAAAGAGTAGGAAATTATTTGGAAACATGCTAAATCTGGAAGACAAGCCTTTGAAACTGCAAAGGAGTGTCTGATGAAGTGATCATTTGGAGTATTTGTGATTGATTCAGAATAGAAGAAATGAAGCAAAAAGCCAACTCACTTGGGACTTAGAACTGAACTGAACCCAGAGTAGGGAATTGTCCTAATCCTGAGGATGCCTTGCAAGGCTGGAGCTGAGAGGGCAAACAGGAATAGGAAAGCCAAATACATAAAAGTTCCACTTTTCAAAGAGAAACAGGGGATTTAGTCTTACTTTTTTTTAATTACCTCCAGTTTATATCCTTGTACCTCTGGATTAAGATCTCAGAACCACTGACCAATACGACTGCACAGGGTTTCACATTACTCACATCCCACATGAGAGCAGCACGTAGGTCTCTTGGAGCTGAACTTAAAATTGATTCAAGACCTTGACTCTAGAAAAGTCCTTGATCGTTTCCTGGGGTTCACAGAGGAGGGACAAAGTCTTCCCTTCCTCTCCACTCCTGAATGAGTTACACCTTTGGTCTCCATTTCCTCTCTTTCAGATGACAAGGACAGCAATTTGTAAAGCAAGGAGCACTGTGAGTAATAATCTGGAATCTCCATCCCAGTTCCAGAGGCTGGGTAGGATGCACAACATCCTAGGAACATTAGGAACCAGACATTCATGCATACACAGCACATCATCTCATTTAAAGAAATGCTCACACTTCTTTGTAAACAATTTAAGCATCTTATTAAATGAATTCAAATTGTTGCTAAATTATGAATAAACTGAGACTAACTTAAGATTCTCAGAAATCTCAGTTGAAAATAAAATCTATTTTCTGTCCCTAACTTACTTTTCTACTGCAGTAATAACCAAACCAGGGTTAAAAATGCAATTTTTACTAAAGGATTAAGAGATTTTAAGAATGTTTTTTAAAGAAGGAAATAAATTTTAAAATCCATCATTTCAGAATTTAATTGGCTGGTGTCTCCCCATGACAAAGTAGAAACACATTCATGACACGACACGCATTTATCTTCAAACCATTCACTTACAGCCAGTGCCACGGAATATGGATCTTATTGAGCAGGGTGGAAAACAACCCAAGTATCTTTTGGAAAGAATAATTTCATTACAATTACGCGTTTTCAAAAAGGCCTGAAATCTGATGATTTCCGAGCAACAGGGCACTAAAGGATTTCCCTCCAGGGAACAAGCTTTTGTTTAGGGACATTCCAGGAAAACAGTCTGGACAGATATATTTTGTTGGCTGTAGCTTTTTTGCAGACTTGGTTCTGAATGCCATTAATTAACTGAAGAGGCCCCAAAAGAGAGCCTATTCCACATGACAGCAGCAGCACCCCAGAGGACTCAGCTCCGTGATGAAACTGCTTTTCTATCCTGTTCTGTTTTGCACCTTCCATATCCACCAAATTTCAGTGCTGTACAGGACAAGAGGTCTTTCCTAAATGAAGTCAAACCTTGCATTTTGCTCTATTTTTGCTTCCTACTCAACCGTGCTGAGTCAGCCACCTCGCTGCAGCCCTTGGTAACCACATCCATCATAGCAGCTTCCTTCTGCTCACAACACTTGTTTCCCAGAGGTTGTCTGCAAGGGAAACCAAACGATGCCTCTTGACCTATTTTAGATCCAAGTGACCCTTCCAGAGAACATGCCAAACTTTCTGCACCTCACTATTGGAAAGGGCCCTGGAGGCTGCAGCATCATTTCTTGCTTTTCAGTTTAACCAAAGCAAAATTACCAGGACTAAAGCTAAGAAGTTTCTTCTTTGCAGCCATTTAACCCAGTTACTGTACACAAGCCACTGATGCTGCCTATCTCTTCTACAGTTTTACATTTTCTTCCCTATTTCTTTGGACCTCTAAGCCCACAGCAGTCAGTCACAAACTCACAGATGCAGATTACCAGTTCAAAGGGGACACCCCAGAAACAATAGCAAAAAACCCCAAAAAGACCTGTACTTTTGGTCACAACCAAATCTCAGTACCCCTTCAAAATACAAGTATCTTACTTCAAAATGTGTTAGTGAGCTGACTCTAACTCATCATTAGCTGATTTATGGGCTGCATCTGCTCCAGCAGACCAAGAGCAGGTTTGCAATCAGCAGTGTGCACCAGATTGGTGCTTTCCCCAGGCCGTGTTTCGTTCCACATGGTGGTGGTTTCTCTTTGGCTGGGCAGCACAATGGGCTCTCTGTACAGCCAATACACTCAGTTTTTCTGGAAATCGCCATGTCTCCAATACTTTGGGGGGTGGGGGGGAAGAGCAACAGCTGAAATCCAGATGACTTGAGTATTTTGCTAACAAAGAAAGATTGTTGGAGGCTAAATGAGACTGATCCTTCCTAGAAAGAGCTCTGAACAAATACGTACTGCATGGTTAAGTGCTCGATTAGGATTCAAATGAGGATTTCTGCATAGATCATAAATCAAACCTCGCAGTGGAAGGAGTTTGTAGAAAAGCAAAGCAGATGTGCAGTCTCTGCCTAAGTGTTCTGTTATTTCCCTTCTAAGATAAGGGGTTTCTGGTTCAAGGGATAGAGTAAAATTTGGAGTTATCCTTACGATCATGCCAGCTTTATGAAAGGCAGTGAACAGGAAAATGGGAGATAACATCTTAGATTTACCCCCTTCTACTGGCTGCAGCCAGTTCTTAGTCACAGTCTGCAGCCCCAACCTCCACTTTGCTCTGGGCAGTCCAGATGAATTCCACCAGTGCATATTTGCCTGAATTTCATGCATCTAACACCAATATCAACCATGAATGCAGAGTCATGTGAGAGGGGTGCATGTCTGACCTGGAACAGATTCAAACCCACACATGAGTTCTCCACGGCAGAGGCACATGCCTGGTCTTAGGAGATGATGTAACAAGAGGCTTTAGCCTGTGGCTGCACCCAGGGAACATGCATTAGGCCTCACCCACAAGGACATTTCTTGGCATGCTGGGCCTAACAACTAAAGTTAAAAGAGCTGATCAGCCGTCCTTTTTTCCCTAGGCAAGAGGAGTTTTCAGCCCAGGACCAAGAGTTCCCAGTCTGCAGAAAACTACTCTGTTTCTTAGAGAAGAGTATGTAAGTAAAGCTAAAGGTGAAAGAGAGATATGTATGTGTGTGTATATACATATATAAGGTTATAGACATAAATATAGATATATGAGCTGTTTGTTTGGGGATTTTTAAACAAGATTTAATTGTGCAAACCCAGCACCACAGCCTGTACATTAGATTTCAGTCTCCCAAATCACAGGCCTCTGATGCAAAGTGAACATGAAACGTCCCTTAGCTCTGGCAGTCCCAAGTTCTCCTCATTAGGCTT
This sequence comes from Machaerirhynchus nigripectus, assembly GCA_013397975.1. Classification (NCBI taxonomy): domain Eukaryota; kingdom Metazoa; phylum Chordata; class Aves; order Passeriformes; family Dicruridae; genus Machaerirhynchus; species Machaerirhynchus nigripectus. The sequence continues at coordinate 2,353,389 of VZRQ01008285.1, read as the reverse complement.
CCAGACTCAAGAGGGCATGTTTGTCCCACATACTTCAGCAGATCTCTTTTCCAGCTGCCAGAGAACAGTGCTGGGACTAGGTACAGTGCAGTCCCAGTGAGTACTGCCTTCAGATATGCACTTGCTGCACTAGATATGGAAAACATGAACTTTCTGTAGTGTTCACCAATAAATAGGTGGGAGACTTTTTTCCTCCAAAAATCAGAACATTATTATGCTGAGGTGGCAAAGTTTCTTCTGTGAATCAAACTTGGTCACCTTGTGCGTAAACAGAAGAAATGGGTCCCATGAACCCTTTCCTCAGGAGGCCTGTGTGAGGGAATGACTGGAACCCAGCACCTTTTGGGCAATAAAGATTTTGGGAATGTCCTCCAGCCAGATCTTCCTTCCACTCATGATCTTCAAAAAAGATCCCACGTCCTTTCTCCCTAGACCACATCAGTGAACAGGGAAGTTAAAGCATTTATCCTCAGCTGATGTCCTTTTCACAGGGCCCCTTCATTCCCTGGCAACTGGAATCCAGCTGCAAACATGCCACAGCCCCTGCTGAGAGAAGGGGTTTATGAGCACAGGCACAGTCCTGTTGTGACATGGCAGTGCATCACCGAGCCAGCCCAGGATGTGGGCACGGCTCACCCGACTTCCAGCCAAAGTTCTTCTGGATGGAGTGTTCAAACTGCTATGTAAAAATCACAGTTCCTCGGTTTGGGGCCGACACTGCCATGCCAGAACCTTGAACTGACCAGTCTATAAAGTGAGGAACACACCATCGGTGTCCATCCACAAAAACTGGGCTCAAATAACTTCCCTAGTGACAAGGAAGACCTCTGGGGGCAAGAGTTGGCGTAGGCTCCAGCCCAGCAAGGTGCAATTCAGCTGCCCTCATAAAGACACCCTCCTGTATCACCTGCACCCCTTGGCCTTGTTTCATCTCACAACACACGCCTGCCTCTCCGCCCAACACAAATTCTGCCCCAGAGAATAACCACCTTGTGTCTTGAAGCAAAGACCTTAGGAGATGTTGAGAAAGAAAACTGGACAATGGAAGGCTGTATGACATACTTATTCACAAAGTAGCCAAATTAACCTTTCCCGTCCTAAGGAGCACATGCCTGTACTTGAAACAGTGTAATTTGTTCCACATGGCAGTCAGGAAAGTAAACACAGACATAAAAATAGGTAAAAATCATGTGCTTTAAGACAAGACTTTGAAAATCCATTCATAGAGCCCCTACAGCGTGAGTTTGACGGGGTTTCCGTTCTTCTTTTTTTGTTTTCTCCAAATGGCCACATATGTGGCTGCAACATTTCTGTGGAGACAAATACATCTTTATTTTCGTTACTGGAGTCCTCTCAAAAATGTGCCTATAAATCCTCCAGGAGCGAGGAGGAGTCACAATGGAAAGACTGATGGATTCGCAGCACTACCGCGGCTCGCACGGTTCAATTGCCATGGCTCTTCCTCTGTGGCCTCGGTGTAGCTGTGTGTCACCAGGCCCTAAATACACATTTTTAACTGTCATATCCAATATAGTGGGCCCTGGTGGACAGTTAAAGGCAGCAGAAAAAAAATAGAGAAGCATGGAAATAGGATGTGAAAAGACTCACTTTTTAAACAAGAGAATAGGAGCTGTTGTTGAACATGGCGCCTGGTGCCCAGCATATTCCACTGGCTTTGAGGAGATAAAGGATTTAGTAACACAGCCTTTATGGGCTTGCTTAGTTGCACGCTCTGAAGGAAGAGTCAACAGTATTTGAAGGCTCTCCTTGCTCTTTTTTTTTTGTGTTCTCAAGACCAGAATATTCTCCAGCAATGCCATTTCCAGCTGACCTATCCTGAGGCCAAATGGAAACAATAGAGAGAGATTTAATGGCCCAGGAAACTTTGAAGAGAACAACACCACCAATCTTGGGATGAACTAGAACACATGAAATGTAATAATCTTGGAGAGGGGAAGCCAGTTCTGCAAAGAGAAACCTTTTCCACAGCTTATTCAACAATGAGTGTAAAATGAAAACGTGCCTGACTGTTTTGATTTAAAATCTGCTGGCTATAAACAAGGATTTTGAAATAACATGAGTCAATATTATTTTTCTTAAAATGTGACACAAGGTCTAAAAGCCAAGTTCTCCTCTGGGTGAGGCTGATACCAACGTGATCAAAAGCAGAATTCATATTGATTGCATTTGGCACCTAATGATGCTCACTCATGAGACACGGGCAAGAAGAAAAACTCCATGAATGAATGGGTTTGATCTGAAAACAGTAACTGGTTGTTCCAAGAGGAAATGTGCTCTTATTATCAGTACAGAATGACTCCATGGTAAATAAATCATTTGTATTGCAACTGAAATATTACTCCATTATACATCAAGGATGTGTGCAACTTCTCCACTTTTTTTTTGTTTCATTTTGATGGTGTTTTTCCAGCTTGTTAAGCAGCTCTCCAAGGACCTATGAACTAGCAACTAGAGGTTAAAAAACAAAAAAAACCAAAACAAAACAAAACAAAAGTATCCTAAGAAGTATTCATATTATACAGAAATCCATCCAAGCCACAATAAAACACAAAAAAACCCTCTATAACTAATCAGCTTAAATTGTCTTTCAGTCTCTGCCTTCTATTGCCTTACACAAAATTCAGCCTTATGAAGAATCTGTGAAGAAAGGTAATCTTTTCAGAAGGCAACTGAAATCTAAGCTCGGGCTATCCAAGAAATCAAACATTTTTAAGAGTCTGGCAAGCACTTCCATGACCTCTGGAAAAAGTCATGCACAGCTCTCTGTGGCACTGAATCCTGATGGTGGATCACTTGGTGTCACTTAATCATTTATGACACATAGCTTCTCTGGTATCTCTCACAAGATCTTCTCATGTGGCTTCTCTGACACCTTTTTGGAGATGCCTCAGACTTGCTTTTCTTTCTCAGAGCTGGTTTTCTCCGACGCAGGCAGAAAGACAACAAACTGGTATCTCTCTGTCCAGCAGAGCTGGAATCTCTCAAGGGTTCCTAGCAGGACAGTGAGGCCTGACACAAAGATCCTAAGTCACATTGCTTTGGAAAAATACGTTTAAAAACAGCATATGGGAGGTTGTAGGCAGGGATTTTCCAGCACGGACAATTATACTAAATGTGCAACAAGGAGAGAAAGTATCAAAGTAATTTTGAGTTCAGATTTAAAATACTCCTGAAAAGAGCTATCTTTCCACTGCTCCTGTTGTGTTTGCATAGCAGTGTGGAAGGCTTTTCGGTACTTTCCTACGAGCCTTGTGCCTGTGCTGAGACTCAAATTGCCCTTCAAGCCTTAAGGAGTCAGTGGGTTGGACAGGCAAATTATCTCTAAGAACTCACTAAGAACAGTGAGCTCCCAAACACAACTTCATTTCTGCTGTGCTGTCCTGGACAGCCCTTTGTAGTCAACATACCCAAGCTGACTAACAGATGAAATAAAAGGAGCACAACCATTATGTATTCCCAGGAGAAATCAGATGATCTGGTATCATCAGTGACATATATGCTTTGCCCAGCTGAGAAGGATTTAGAAAATTCTGAAGTGTCCCAGTTGCATCTGCTATTATTTTGATGACCTACTTCCTATTATCAAGCAAAGATATAATGTGGATCAAAACAAAGAGGAACTCTCTATTTGTCACAGGCAGAGGATGTAATTCTAGTGTTTTCCCTTTTTTTTAATCCAGGTTAAGTCTCATGGCCTTTTTTCCTTCATACGCAAGAAAAAGGAGATCATATTTCCCTTCAACCATCCCAAAATACTTCCACATGCACAATCAGCCACTATATGCAAAAAATGAAACACAAGTGGGGAAAAATTAATCCACCTTGTCAGAGGCGTACAAACAAAATTAACATGAACATCTACAAAACATCTTGAATGCTTAAACATTTTCCTTACACTGGTATGCACAGCATATAATAGACAACTGCTGAGCAGAGCGAGCTGTCCTCTGAAGGATGAACAAGCAGAGTCAGAAGCAAAGGAAGTATCAGAAATGTTAGAAATGTATCCTGCATCTGTCTGCACCACCAAAAGCAGAAATTGTTAATCCATGTCAGAGGTCAGCTGCATGGCAGGGCTGGAAGAAAAACTGGGAAAGAAACTACTCAGGAGCTGAAACCAATGTTCCAGTTTACAGTATTTCCAATTTATTAATACTTGGATAAGTTGCACAGTATGGATGAGCAGACAGCCCTTCTTTTACTTTAACACTTTTAAAGGATGGCCAATACTCCCACTGTAGTACAACCCTTAAGGTTCACAAATTTCATACACTCACATCAAAGGGAAGTCGATTTCATTTTCCTGTGTTACTTTTAGAACAGATTGTTCATAAAATTGTCCTTTGCAACCATCTCTTCTTTTTTAGGAGAAAAATGTAATGAAGGTTATTCCTTCAGCAAACTGAGATTTGATTTTACAATCAACCCGGACTAAAGAGCGGGAGAAACACATCTCTTAACAAGGATAAGAGCACATGGGTAGTAACACAGCTGTGGTTTCTTTCCTCTTTCTTCATTTCTCATTTGCACCTTGCTTGCTTGAATAAGTCACAGGGATGAAGCCTCCTTGTGGAAAGATTTTACACTTATCATACATCCCACTATTCATGCAGAGCAAGTGGGGCAGAGAGAGAAAGAAACACCTGGGTTTCTTCAGCACTCAAATCCCTGCCCAGTCAGTGTTCTCACTTCATTGGCCCAGGACACACCAAAAAAGGAACACCTTTCAGCAGCAGCTGCATCCGAGCTGCAGCAACCAGAGAGTCGGCTGCAACCCCTGACAACCCAGCCCTGGGCACTGGCTGTTCTTTCAGGGTCTGGCACCAGTAGCAGCAAGTAAAAAGAAGCTGAATAACAGCAGACAGAGATCACTCTGCTGTTTTGCAGATACAGATCCAGCATATTCCCCAAAACACCCCAGAGAGCTGCTGAAGCAGCAGCCAGCACTGACTTTGCCTTGTGGCTTTGGTGAGGGTGGAGTTGTGACAATTAAATGGGTACTGCTCCAGTGCAGGCCATGATGGAAGGGAAAATGATGAAGGTGGGAACAGGAATCCCATTACAGTATGTGGGAGGGTGGACTTGACATTTACACTTTAGAAGAATTTAACCAGTTGGAGGCAGAGCCAAGAGGTTAAGTGTACAAACGTGACACCTAGGCAAACCTGCCTGGCCTGGGGACTGTTCCCTGGGCTGCAGAATGTTCCCAGCCCCATCCTGAGCTCTGTGCAAAAGGGCCTCAATTCAACCAACAAACGCTGGACATGAGCAGACACGAAGCCTCAGCAGCATACAGATCTTCAAGGAGAGATCTTTCAAACAGCACGATGTGGTTACTTCAACATACTTGGCATGAGAAGGAACCAGAGTTGAAGGTGTTTGGTGGTTTTGGAGAAACACATAAGGCCCTATTTCACCAAATACCTGTCTTTTTCTTTTTTTTTTTT
>VZRQ01008285.1:2261298-2347909 GCA_013397975.1 Machaerirhynchus nigripectus | reverse complement strand
TTTTTTTTTTCCTGTTTTTTTTTTTTTTTTTTTTTTTTCTTTTCATTTAATAGCAATTTTTTTTCCTGTTTGGGATTGTTATGCCTGGAATGTACAGATTCTATTAATTTGTTCTGTTTTCTATTCCTTGAAATTTCTCCTCCAGCTGCTTTCTCCAATAGCAGACTTTGCAGACCAACTTTCTCTCCATACACCTGGTTTTCTCTGTGAGTAAATTTATTTTCTGGCATTCTGTTTAGCAGAGAGGCATGGTCCTTCCAACATCCACAGTTATACACACTAAACCAATTAAACCTGTTTCTCTTCCAACCTTTTGTTGTGCACTCACTTGACAATTGATGCACTTACTTGCTTGGAGATCAGCTCATCCAGGATGGATCTGGATCCCCCGTCCATGTGTGAAGAAAGTAATAAAGTTCAGTGAAGATAGGACACTTGGCCAGAGACAGAAGTTCTGCCTCTTCCATTCTATTTTAGCACAGAAAGCAGAAGTAAAGGAACACTGACAAGTAAATTGAAAATCCTGGCTGCTTTGGAACGTGTGTTCCCTCCTCGTTTCTTTATAGCACTTTGGCTTGCTGTTCTGTGTCATGTGAGCAGTGCCAAACAGAGCCAGATCCTTCTTACTTGGACATTGATGGTCTGTGTACCAGCATTGATCCAACTGCCTTTATGGCCCTAGAGCAACATTTTAACCCTTTTTTTGCCCTCAAGCTTCTTAATGTTATAGGATAGATTGATACAGAGCCCTAACATTTATATATGCCTTCACTCAAATCTTCCTTTTTTGAGGCTGCCACGAAGTTTGAACACAATCCCAGGCCAACTGTTTCCACATCCAAGCATCCCGCCCTTCTCTTACGTTTATACCACTTTCCCTGCTTACTTTAACTTTCTCCTGGCTGATTTCCCAGAATATCCTTTGCCTCTGGCAAGATAATTGCAAAAGCGTGAAATACTGTCACCACAAAACTTAGTTATGATATATTCTGTTCTCAATACACCCAAGGGATTGGAAGCCTGTGGAAGAGAGGTGCTAGATCCTGGAGGGGTAATTATCTTTCATGTTCCAGAAATCCAGAATAGTCCCTCCAAGTTTAGGGTTTAGGATTTTTTACACCTGGGGTAAAACGTTCAGGTTTTATCCCACAAGAGAGAAATAGTGAGTGGGGGTAAAGGAGGTGGTCTCTTGTCCAAAAGGAAAAAAAAAAAAGTACTTTTAAGCAATGTGAGTATTTTCACACCTTTCATTATATTCAATACTCAGTCATCTGCTGAAGCACAAATGGAAAGTTTTAAGCTGCTGTCCTAAAATGTTTGATCCACTTTCACTACACTTTTCTTAACTATGCCCTTAATAGAATGAATGTTACCAGCCAAATTCCAGTCAATGACACAGCAGAGACTAAAACCTCAGGTCAGTGACCTTTCATGGGCGCCATGAAAAAATTCAGCCTTCTTTCCAAAATTAGAGGGTGAGGATGATGACAGACAACACAGCCACGCTGGCAGGCAGCGTTTGAGCACTGAAGCTTCAGCTTTTCATGGAGGCAGTACATAACTACCAGCCACTCACCTCTCTGCAAGGTAGCAGCTGCCAGTTCCTGCTGTTTTGGTATCTCACAGGGGCCAGGGACTCACCTTGTTTCCCAAGTCTGCCCCAGTCCTCCTGCTACTCAACATCTGCCCACTGCCCTCTTCAACAAAGTCTCTGTGATGAGGGGCCACTGAATTACCCTCTCTACCACTTCTTCACAGGGAATTGCAAAGCATCCTCCCTGTAGAAATGTTGTTCACATCAAAAAGGCTATTCCTTTCAATTTGGGTCCATTTCTGCTGTTTGATTCAGGCCATGTTGCACACCTTGGTGACACCAGTATTAGCACAAAGTAGTAAAAGGATTTTTGCCTTTACCATTAAGGGCAGACTGTGTTCTGCTGCCTTCACGTTTGCTGTTTTTGTTTTGCATGTGTGGTGAGAAGGAGAACGAAGGGTGGGTCTCTCAGTCAGTAAGGATCCCTGGCACTGGGGGAAATTTGAGGGTAGTCCCACAAGGATTGTTTGTGTGAACTTGGGATAGGAAGCCAGACGTAGGCGTAATTGCAAGGACAGCAGGCAAGGCATGGTAAAAGTTTCATGCTCCGAGCATTTGTTTTCCCTGTGCCACAGCCCTAGAAATCCACAGGGCTGTCTGAGGGAGGGCATAAAGCACCTAGAGCAGCAGGCCCTGATAGCAAATAATGGGAGGGGAGCTTTGAGAGACTAACCATTAGTGCCCTCAGCCTCAGGTCTCCTCCTTCAGTCTCAACTCCATGCGTTTGTCATGTCTCTCTCATTGCAAGAACAGTCTGCTCCTGTTCCCATTATAGTTTCCAACTCCACCTATAACCTAGACAGCATTGTGCCAGGTCCGCCCACAACCTTAGGGATACTTAGGTATTTTGCCTTTCTTAAACGTGAAGCGAGCTGGATCCTTTGAAAAAGCTAGGTCTAAGTATCTCAGATCTTTGTCTGGACTTTCAGATTTACCAGCCCTTCTGACATTCCCCCAAGTTCATGGGTTCCTCAAGATCTTTCTTACCACTCCATGTGTTTGTGTCTCCCTGCCTTCAGCTCTGTAAGGCATTCTTCAATGCTGACATTCCTCCTTGCACACACATGCACACCCTGGTGTTTAAAGGAAAGGACTTCACTTTCACAGCAGAGTAATTGCATTAAAAAAACTAAAAAGTGCTTTGCTTCAGCAGAAATCCTTACTTAGAAACAAAGAGGAACTTCTTATTCAAGCAAAAGGTTAAACAAAGAACGGTGACTGCCACACTGCTCAGCATCAAAAACACTGATCAAATATTATTGAGCTCAGTCCAGGATTACATTGATTGTAATCGCTTGGTATTCACTTTGATGAAATTAAAGAGATTGGATTCTACTCTCAATTATACCATAGGTTTCAGTGAAATCACTTTGAATTCATACTGTTGTCACAGCACAGCACACACCCCAAGTCTGTAATTCTTCCCTCCCCAGCTTAGTTCCTCTCATGTAATTCATGGCTGAATCTCCACTGCTGAGGTTTAACAAGTACTGAATGAAAAAGGTCATTCTTCAAACACATACTCAGGAAAACGTTAAGAAAGTAATAAAATGTCCAGCAAGTCAGAAGCCCAAGTTTTGTAGTGTGTCAGGAAAGCAAATTTTATTTGGAGCTTGGGAAGGGAAATTGCAAAACAATTCCATTAGTTGATAGAAACCCAAGGAATGGTTTTACACTCACATTTTTGATGCCCAAATTCAGAATTGCAAATTATGCTGAAGAGTCCAGCATGGCTGGCTGGGCTGATCTAGGCAATGAAGGAGGGAAATCGAGTTTAAAAAGACAACTTGCACACAAACCCCAACAACCCTTATTCTTATTTTACTCATCCACATGAGCAACACAGCTGAGGAGAGTATGTCAACAATCTGTGTAATTTTATCTTTCCTGTGTTCTTTGGATATTATGTGTCATCCCTGTTTGCACAATAGCCAAGTGCCTGATCCTGCTTTCTCTGCCAGCCATACAGATCATAAATCAGAGAGCACAGCTCATAAATCATGTGCCACTGAATACTGAATCAAAGCAAAACACCCACTTGGTAGGAGCTGCAGGACTTCCACGGGGCTAGGGGCAGCTGAAATATCCCCTTAATACATGGGGATAGGCAGAGGCCCAGTTGTCTTCAGCAGTAAATGTCCCCTGGTGAGTGCCTTGGCCAAGCTGTTCCCAGTCTGCTCCTTCTCCTTGGCCCATTCCAAGCCCATCTCTATTCCCATGCAATGTACATGAATTGCACAGTGCAACTTTTGCACCATGTCCCTGTAATCCAGTCTGTAAATATTCTGAGGGAGGGAAAAGAGTCCACAAAACATTCAGACCTCTGTGAGTAGCAATTTTTGCTTTCAGTGACATGAGGGTTCCTTTCAAATCTTCTCTGTGTGTACATCTAAGGGAAGCAAACAGCCCAGCTGTGCTCAGTGAAGCACCCCAGAAACATCCTTCTGAAGCTGCAATGTGGCCCTGAATGCACCACAGATGCTCATAACACCCAGCCAGCCAGGCTGCTCATACAAGCACTCCTCAAGCCGGGCAAACATGATCCAAATCAGTTTGAACACCGGATCTTTACAACCCCATCACTTTCAACCCCTTCCTTCTGCAATACAGGACAGAGCACCTGCACAGATGTTGTGCCACAGCTGAAAAGAACCATGCAAAATGCAGCTAAAAAACCCCCGTATGCCAGGATCATCAGGAATGGGCTCAGCAAGCAGCCCGCAGCCCTGCTCAGAGTCCTGTGCAGCAATACATCCCTGGATGTGGGTGGGGTGGGGAACGTTGCTTGTGCTTTGGGGAAGAGCAAGCTTGGAGTGACTCAGTGTTGTTTTTGGCTCTCTGTTTCTAGAGACATGGGGAGGAGAAGCTAACAACATCCCCAGTGAGCCGAGAAAGAACCTACAGTGGAAACTTTCTCATTGCCTGATCTCTATTGTCCCGAGTAGTGCTGAAATACATGTAAGGTCTCTTAGAGAAGGTCCCAGATGATACTGGATGACAGTGGAACAAGAATGATAAAAACCTGGATGCATAGGAACAAAACCATGTGGCAGTGTCTCTTTCTTCACAGAAACATTTATCAAGCCACGAGCTACACCACTGTCCTGCATGTGCTGGGCCATCCGTGCTTAGGCAGCCTTCAACTTTTGCACCCAAGCAATGACCTTAAGGGAGCAAGGCCACTTGTCTGTTGCATATCATAGTATTAACAATTCCTGCTATTCCTCCTTGCTCCTCTCCAGACCCTGAGCTAAGTTATAAAGGGAAGTTTTAAAGACAGAAAAGCAAGCGCTGTGCCCAGATGTGCACACCCCCTCACCGTGCTGCTGGGAATAGAGACCACTTGCCCCAAATTTTCTAATGCCCTTCTCAAACTGCTCTAAGCCATCCAGAACAAAATCAAAACCAACACCTAGAAGATAAAACAAGTGAAATTCCCAGCTGGTGGAGCCCCGTTGAAACCCAGGGAGTTATGCAACAGCCTCACAGCCCAAAATTGAATACAAATATTATTTCCATATATGAAGGCACGATTATGTTCCCAGTAATCTTTATTAGTATCCATAAGACAGAAAAATCTGCATCTGTGATTCCTTTTCTCCTCTTCCCTGGGGTTCAGAAGAGTTTGGATCGCTGGGTTTGGTTCAGTTGTGAACTCAGATTAAGAAAGGACTAAGGTTATCTCACTGGCTGCCCACAGAGGTGAGACAGAGATGTGTACACTATCCATGGAAGGTTAATCTCCATTGGTAAGGGAGTTAGGCTGACGCAAAGGAATGACTCTTCCAGGAAAAGCAGCTGACAAAATGGTTGGGACTCTGAGGATTTTTAAATCTTTTTTTTAGGTTTATTACTTCTTTTCAGAGGCTGAATCAAGGTCTGCTCTGCACACATCTGTTGGTTATGCAAGGGACTCCTTTGGAGCTCTGACAGCTTTGATTGCTGGAACACAGACCTTCCCTCTGCCCAGGAAGGCTTCAAAACAAAGAGTTGGTTGCCTCGGGACATGCAGAGATGCACACTTCACCCAACAGATTCCACAATCAACACTGGGAGTCTTGGAGCCCAGCTCCTGCTGGTCACTCAAGAACAAGAGAATTCCCCAGGAACCTCTTCTAAGCTCATGGCATAGCTAAAAAGACAGGCACAAGAGCAACCTTTGGCCCTATCTGGATCTTCCCCAAAACATAACCAGCTGTGGAGAAAAACCACAGCACAATGATGCTCTGGCCTTTGTGGTAGCTCCAGGAAGAACCACACTGCCTAAAGACCCTTGGAGCTCCCTCAGCATGCACCAATCAAACCCATCTGGGCACTATTTTTGTCTGACTGACCTCCCCTGCACAGCATGGTTTCTCTGTTAGTAAACACACCACCTCTAGCAACTGTTATAGCTTCTCTCTTAAATCCTCTCATAGTGTCCAGGCCTACCAGAAACTTACTATACACTAAATCCCATTGAATTTATTAGGCTATTGCGTGGCAGAAACTGCATGGAAGGTCACCAGCATGGCCAAGGCACAGGGAAAGGCCTTACTGCGTTGAGAACTGTCCAGCTGATATGCCAAGAAGTTGTACCCTCTCTCCATTGGACACCTGCAAAGTCAGTCTCATGCTGACCTATCTGTTTGGTGGACTAGCCCACAGAACTGAAAGATTTAAATTCCAGCTTAGCAGAGCCCAGATCCCCTTCTATGTCCCACCTAAACTTTGAAGAGAAAAACTTGATTTTCTTCCAAACCTCCTGCAAGTTGCATACCATTACCACAGACATCTGTCACAAGCTGCTGGGGGTTACACCTTTGGTTGTTCTTCACCTTATGTAAGGAGACCACATCTACAACATATGAAGTCACTGAACCAAGGTTATTTGTTTTCCTAAAAGCAAGTTAGTCAAGCTGAAGGTGAAGTTATGGTGGATTACAACTAAATGAAAACTGTATTTTAACCACAGGCCACTGATTGTAAGTGAGAGAATTGCAGTTTCTAGAGCACAGGTAAGACCTTTCTAACTCTAGAAATCAACACGTAATACACCAAAGTACCACTAGTCTTTTGTTTCCTTGCCTCCCTAGAAATAGTATCAGGTACCATATTTTCATACCTATACTCTGCACTGCAAAAATCTGCTTTAAGACAGACTGTTTTTCCAGGCACTAGGTAGCTACATCTCAGATAACCCCCAGGAAATAGGTGACAGAGAGAAGGATGGACCAGAGGAACTCGGCTCCTGGAACAGATCAGTGTGGTTTGCAGGATCAGAACAAAGGCAGCTAATGGGAGGGAGCTGAAAAATGGAGGTAAACTCTCAACCTGTGTCTGCATCCACCTTGCTACTCAGTTACAAAGTTTTGCTGTAAACTGATGATCTATGGGTTATGTCAAAGTAAACGCAGAGTGCCTACAGTTGCTCTGTAACTAGTTGCCTCAAATACAGTGTAAACACTTCAGGATGCACAGAAAAGAGCCTTTTTTTTTTTTCCTTTTTACTTTACATTTCTTAAATTCGGGGTTATCTGCTTGTAAGTGAGAAAGAGCACTAAGTAGCAGCAAGAATATAGTGCCTTCCCACTTCTGAAAATGACACTTGTAAACAGTTCCATCAAACAGAGAACAATAATGTTATTTGGCAGAAAGAATCTTAGAAGCCAAGTTACACAGAGAAATTATGGTTAAAATTACATTAATCAAAACCAGTTAGGAAAAGATGAGAGGAAGACTCTGGCAGAACACATGTGGGATGTTACCAATTAAACTTGTTTTTCTTCCTAAAAGGCAACAGCATTCTTTTTAATTAGCCTCTGTCACTGTAATTCTAACAATAACCCACGGCGCAATTACTATTTGAGCTACTTGAAAACTTAAAGCATGTGGCCAGTTCTCTTTAAAAGACATCTCTGTGGACAACCAGTGGGGCTGGGTAGAAAGAAAAAAACAGTTTCCTTTTTCATTTCTGAAGCTAAGTTATATTACAAGATTTATTCAAATGCTAAGAAGCCATTCTGGGAATAGAAAAGACCGATCTGTAACAAATAAATCAACTAGCTAAGAGTCAGAAATAAGCAGAAAGACATTTCTTTCCAGATTTAACTTTAATGTCCTCTGTGGAGTAACACACTGGCATTTATGAACCACCGCAGAGTTCTGCACACACTACTGCATCTCATGAGCTCACAGCAGGCACACACTGGCACTTCTCCTGTTCCTGCTGCTGCCTCTGGCACTGAAGAAGTTAATGCCTGTAGGTTGCAGTGCTAACCCCAGTTTGGCTAATCCTCTGGCATTACTACACTTTGAAAAATAAATGCTTGGCTGAAATGAGATTAGAAAACCTAATGGCATTAACAAAAGCCTGACCTATAAAAACTACTTAAAACATAGAAACAGTGCATTTTTCAGGTTCTCCACTCTAAAACACAGATCCTCCACTTTGCTCTGCTGATACAAGCTCAGAAGTAAAAAGTGCAGTACTTCAGACCTTCCAACCTCAACACAAAAATCTGACTCTAACAAATATGGTTCATTAACAAGTTACGTTTTGTCTCACTGAGTTTGTACTGGATTCTGTTTTTTGAAGCTCTTTTTCTTCCTCCACCACCAAGGACACATCTCTTCATCTGCGTCTCTGTAGTGTGAGTTATAAAAGATAGGGATGACAGGAAAGGTGACAGTTTGATAAAAGCTGCACCGTGTGTCATGGGAAAAATCTCAGTTCAAAGACGACTGATTAGACCTGCTCTAGAAACACGTATTAAAACAATTACAGATCAAATTCGTAAAATACACCTGTTGTTATCAAGAATTTTTTTTCTATCCTGATTGTGACCCATTCGCTGTGCTGAAATATCTTAGTTGGGATAAAAGTCTGCAATATATTCAAGTTATTTCTTCTCTGTGGAAATGTGTTACTGCTAAAAGGGTCACTGAACTCTTCATATCTTTACTAGAAAACAGAAGGCATTGCCAGAAGATTATCTGCTTTCCAGCTTTTTCAGTGCTTTTCCTGCAGCAGCTCATACAAATGGATAGTTTCCCCTTAGACAATGTGATTCTCTGAAATTGAGTCAAGCTCTAAAGAAGGGTTTTTCAGTCAGCTCTGTATTATGAATGTTCACAGTGGTGGCCTTTTCTCCAAAGATGTAAAATAGCCAGTTTCCATCTGGCCACTTTTAACTTCCATTGTTACAGGAGGACAAGCCACAAAGCAAAGTCACGAGTCAGGAGATCTGAAGTGGTGGAGATTACTTGTGCCTGCACAAAACACATCCCCTGCATCCAGCTGGTGAGACATTCCCCCAACGCACAGCACAGGATGAAAGTAAAGCAAGCACTGTGAGGTACAGTGGAGCACACTGAAGGACTGAGAGAAGGATTCAACAGTTATACAGATAATGAGAAAACATTCAGTGTGATACTAAGTAGGATGTGAGATATCTACCTTCAGGCTCCAGGATACCAGCCAAACATTAACTTCTAGGAATTCAGAGGAAAGTGCCTCTTAGTAAAGATACCATATAATTATTTCATGGGATTTGACACCATGCTCTGAAGCATCTGTTAAAGTACTGTATGGAATACCTGGCTTGACCAATTAATGTTTAAAAGGCTGGAAATACTTGTATTTTGCCCTACAAAAGAACAGCATGGAACTCATAACAAAGACCGTATCAACCATGCTTTACAGCTTCACATATTTTTGTCATGTGCAGTTTCCATTAGAAGCTAATAGGTATTTTAAAAGCCTCTCAGCTCTTTTGCAGAATAGGGTTTTAAAATAGCCCAGCATAAGACATTTGGTATGCTGGCAAACACTGCATATGTTGGCAGCCAGTCTGAGACCACTGCTGGTAAAAACAGGACACCTGTTGTCAGTATTCTATCAAACACGATCATTTTAGTATTGGGAAAGTTTGGAACAGCTCCACAAAAACCTGTCTGATGTCAAGTCAGCATGCCAGCCAAACAGCAGCTCAACTGAATTTTCAAAGTGTCATCAACTGAGTAATGAAGTGACATGAAAATTTAGCTAGGCTCATGGGTGAAACACAGTGCACGCCAACTTGCAATATTTACTTGTAAAAAAAGACATATGCTAAAAATAGTATTTAAAAGGCACACAAATATTGTAAACAGGTATTTTTAGTGGAAGCCCCAATGAATGAAAAGGAATGACTGGAAATGCCTGGTGAAGCAAGCAGAATAATGCTTTGGAAAAAAAAAGCCACGTCAGAGATTGAAGTCACTCCTGTTACTAATTTGGGAACTGATGAACAAACAAGAGGAATGGAATAACCAGGATTCCACCAGCTAGGCCAGTTCTGCCCTTTCGTGCTCTCCTTTGTGAGCATTTTTTTTGTATTTCCTTATTGGAAATAAGTTCCAAGAGTATTTGTCTGTACAAGTCAGCATAATGGGAGCTTGAGAACAATGGAAATGAACCTGTGAGATGCTCTGGAGAACAGACACCTTTGGCTGAAGAATCTTGCATCAACAACTGCAGCAAGAGGGCATTTAGAGGAACATAGCTCAGTCAGAACAGAAATACACTGAGCACCACCCTTTCTGTTCCAAGGAATCCCAGAGATAGCACAGTTTATTTATAAAGCTACCCTGAGGCCAGCATTCCGAGAACTTCCCTTTTCCAGGATGTGTATTGCTGCAAATTCAACTAAGGCTCTTCCAGAGAGATCCTGAGAGAGGAGAACATCTGTGATTCAACACCAGCATTGCAAAATGCATCACCACTAATGTCATTGTGATCTACCATGATCTACCCAAGCCTGCCAAGTTTATTTCTAGCATCAGTTGGATCTGAGTTTGTTCTTACAGGAGCTGAGCTCATCAAACCCAAGAAGTCTCTCTAAGACTGGAGATACAATGAATTACTCTTGAGAATTACACCTGTAAAATCAGGAATCCCTCTCATAATCAGAAGAGTAAGTTTTTGAGAATGCATGGAAAGGGGAGCAGCAGAAAGATAAAGCTACCTTATTCATGAACTCAACAAACTGAGGGCCTTGATAGCACGCCCGTGGCACAGCACATAGTATGTGAAGGGAACAGTTGTGTTGCACAGCAGAAGCAGCTCTGACTCCTCTAGGCACTGGATGTCACAGGGTAGCAGCTTCTCTGCCATCAGCCTGAACTGATACCCTGTGGATAACATTCAGCTCCCAGATACAGACTCAGTTTGATAGGTGTAACCTGGGAATGACTTCACTCATCTCCACATTTATGCTGGCACAATCAGAAGCTGAAATCAGTGCCTTTGGAAAGGGATCAAGAGGAAATGCTGAGCAGAAGGGTAAGGCAGTTCCAGAACACCAAAGAAATGGACAGGCATCCAGCAAAACGTAAAACCAAAAGGCAATTACTGTCCCGTGTATTTCTTTTGTCTCCTTTGTTACTATTAATTCAGTAGAATATTAAGGCTCCAGAAAAGATCAATGTCTCATTTCACTAAGCACCATATAGACACGTGGGGTGAAACCTAGCCTCCAAAATCAAGATAAGTATGGCTTTGTTACTCATATCAGCAGAGGCAACATTTCTCTCACAGCAATAGGCCATCCCTGCCATAAGGTGTTTTTATCTAAATAAGACCAGTGAAAGAGGAAGAAAAAGAGGAACAGACAGAGATAAAGTTCAAAATTCACAGAGCAAATCATCAACAAGAGCGAAGAGAACCAGAACTCCAGACATTGCTTCATGTGCTGCAGTCCATGACGATACAGCAGCAAATCCTGCCAAGCTGCACGATATCACCTGTGGATAACACAGGAGAAAGACCATCCCTGCTCTTAAGCTGGCACTTAATGCCCAAGGAAAATTGCAGAAACAATGTATTCAAGCCATAAATAAGATTACATTTATCCATCTGAGCCGGTGAAGGTGGTACTAAAGAGTAGAGAACATTAACACTGTGGGAACTTGCCAGCTCTCTGACTGGACTTTGATGTCCTTTGGGTAATGCCAAGAGCAGCTACCAGACAAACCTTACCAGTGTCCTTAAATTCTGCCATTAAAGAGCTGCCTGAAAAGGTCAGATAAGCTTCTGTGATTGCATTTGCCTTGACTTCTCTGTGTACACAAAGTCCACTTACCAGCAAAAATGTCTGGGGTATTGACAGAGAAATCGTAGTGGATAACATTCAGTTATTATGGCAAACAAAGCAGCAAACCCATAATCTCTTGGGTCAATTCCAGCTCCAGTGCACATTTCCTAAACCACTTTGGACTTCCATTTGTTTACTATAAATGCAAACAAGTTCAATAGTGGAAAATACCCAGAGAAGAGGGGCCAGAGACCAGAGCACAGTCCTTAATACCTGCAACCTGACTCTACTACGGTTTTCCTCCCTGGCAGCGCTAATTTGCTATGAGTAGACAGCATTTGGATGCACAGCCTGGGGCATACGGCCCCAAGGAGCGTTCAGACAGCTGTCACTTCTTGGGTGATGCATGGAAGTGCAGGGATCTGATCCTCCGCAATTCAAGATGATCTGCACAGGCTGCACTAAATGTCTGCACAAATTTTGCACCACCCTTTTCTTACAGGTACAGTGATAGCATTGGTCTCCACTGTTTTATAATTAATATCCTTTAACTATTCCATGCCCAGTCAGCAGTAACTTTAACCAGGGCATTTTCCATGCAAACACACAGCCAGCAGTCTGAATTTTGTACTACACTATATGCATTCTCCCTTTTTTTTTTTTTTTATCTTATTCCTTAAGGTCTGTCATATGATATAGTCAGGAAGAAGGCAGGGTTAATATAAAAAAACCAAAATTCCTACTGTTTCCTTTGGATAGGAAAGATCACCACAATTGTCATGCACTTCTACGCATATCCATGATCCTAAGTAG
Source organism: Machaerirhynchus nigripectus (assembly GCA_013397975.1). Classification (NCBI taxonomy): domain Eukaryota; kingdom Metazoa; phylum Chordata; class Aves; order Passeriformes; family Dicruridae; genus Machaerirhynchus; species Machaerirhynchus nigripectus. The sequence goes on along the minus strand of VZRQ01008285.1, from coordinate 2,335,447 downwards.
AGAGTCTCTTAGTCTAAGAGCCTGGGATGTGAACACTCACAGCTGTTACTGTGAGGGAAAGGAAAGGAAAGGCAGAACGAGATGCTGAAAGTCTTTTTCTTTTGCAGGTGTTGCTCTCAAGAACCTGACTTGATTCTGGTTTAATTTATACCAGGGGATTACTGCAACAACTGAGTTTCATGTCTAAAGCAATCGAAGAGTGAGATCAGCATGGGAGCTACAGGATTATTCCTTTGCAAAATTGTACAAGTTAGATCAGTCTAGACAAGAAGATGCTACTTTATCCTGAGGCTCGTTTAGTGACATTTTTTACATTAAGCACCATTCCCCCATCTTTCTTGTACAAAATTGTGTCTTTGCTCATGAATTTCCCTCTCCATTGGCTGACCTGTCCCTAAGAGATTTTGTAGTATCCCAAGGAATTTATCTAGAAAAGAGTCCCCTGCCTTCTCTCTTCAGTTTGATCCCAGCTTGGGTATAAAGGGACCCTTTCTGACTTGAATTTCTGGAGAAAAGTAACAACTGCTGCACCAAAATGATTCCAGGTTTATTCCAGGGCAACTGCAATCACAGTTTGTTACCAGTCCCGTAGGTTATGTAAATAGGCAGAGTAAATAACAGGTCTGCAGCAAACGAGCCATGTCCTGTCCTCTGACAGCACAGAGGAAGTCTGAGCACATCTAAATGAGGATATCCACAAGAGGAATGTGGAGTCAGGACTAACATGAAAGAAACACAAAGTATATCTTTGCCCTGATACCTCAATGATGAAGTAGAATGGGCTAAATTCCAGCGTTTTCCAAGCACAATGCCAGGTGGCTACAAGTGCTGGCAATTCTGCTTCATCCCCAGGAGCATCTGCAGCAGGCATCCTCCCTGCAGCCAAAACGTTGTGCCAGGACTCTCCAAACCATGTGTGGTGCAAGAGGGACTTAAACTTGAGTTCTGGCCAAGTATTTGGGGATAGATGAACCCTGCTGCACCTGAGTGTCTACAGACCCTACACTGTCTCACCTCCGCACGGAACACCCCAAAGTTGTTGCTGACCAAAAGGACACAAGTTGAGTGAGAAGTTTGCCAGATTGCATCTAAAGATCATACAGCCCCTTATCAGAAATCAGAATCCCCCCCACTCAATAGCTTCTCCTGGCTTTTGCCAAAACAGAGGCAAGTCTCCACCTCAGGGTCCCTAACACATGTCTTAGGCTGATCAAGCCACCAGGACTATGGTGATATAATTTCAGATGGCATCATTTTGTCTTCTATAACCTACTGATAGGACAGGACGCACACTCTCTCAATGTCCTTCAGTGCCGAGACTGTTCCTGTTGTCCAAGAAAAATCACAATTGAACAAGTGATAATGGTTTTAAACTAAAAGAAGGTTGATTTAAATTAGATATGAGGAAGAATGTTTTACAAGGAGGGTGGTGATACACTGGAACAGATTGCGCAAAAAGGTGTCCCTATCCCATCACAGGAAACATTCCAGGTCAGGCTGGACAGGGCTCCAAGGAACCTGATTTAGTTGAAGATGTGCCTGCTCACTGCAGGGGCGTTTGAGTAAATGGCCTGTAAATGTGCCTTCCAACCCAAACCATTCTGTGATTCTATGAACTGAGGCTCTCAGCCCTGAAGCCCCTCCATTCAGTCCTCAGACCACTTGGAAAGATGAAAAGCTCTGCAAATGTATCTCATTTTTGAACTTTTTTACAGTTGATGCCTCCAAGAAATCCAATTCTTGTCTAGTGCTTGTCATCTAGAAAAAACACCATATGGGAGTGAAAGAACAACAATAAAGAAACTGAAACCTTGTGGACGGAGTGGGGAAGGAATGAAACCCGAGCAAGTAAAACAAACCCAAACAAAATCCAAACAAAACACCCAGCTAATGAAATTAATAGTAATAATCTTGAACTCTGTCCTGCAATGCTCATATTGTTCTCTCTAAAACTGTAGTGTATGAAATAAAGGAAACGGGCTGAGATGGTGAATGTAGTTTATAGCCCAGTACATATATGTATGTATGTATATGTGCATATATACATATATACATATATATATATATGCAATGTTTTCTCCCCCTCCGAACGAAGCTGTCTAATAATCTCAGGCTGTAAGATCTTTGAGAAAGAGCATTTGCTGTGATTGACAACAGCTGAATTCGGTCAACCTCTGGCTGACACAGCAGTACAGCATCATCATTATCCTTTCTGTGAAAAGGATGTTTCACCAGGATAATCTCTAACATTCGGGATTTACTCTTGAAGAACCCAATCTATTTTTGCTGAGTAACTTGAATCTGGAGTAAGGAATTCAAAGACACTCAATACATCTCACACGAGGTATAATGATTTTTTTCTTTTGTTTTGGTTTGGGGGGGGGAGGGGGGCACCTTTTAACTGTGCCCTGGTTTAACAAATATTACCAGCAAAACAAGGGTTGTTCTTGACTAATTTACTAGTATAAATAAAGCTAATTAATATAAAACATATAAGGCCCGATTTGCTTCTCACGTGGGGTTGTTCTTTAACAACAAGCCATGGCAGCCTTCCACCATCACACTATTAACTCACTTCCTTTTTGGACAGGCTGGTCAGACCCATGGAGACTGGTGCCAAACAGCACTGACTCCTGAACCATGCCAAGGAATTGTTTGGGAGAGTGCTGGATGACCAACAGCCTGCAGGGACAATGCCAGTAATATAAAGGCACAGGTTACTGANGGGGTGGGGGTTTGGAGGGGGGGTGTGTGTATACAAACACATGCAAATACAATATTACAGATTCTCTACCTTAAAAAGTCAGAAACACTACAGAATAACTTGTCGCATTTGATAAATTTATGTATAAATACTGTACTTGAAAGACAAAACTGTTCAAAAGTAAAGTCCTAAGGGCTGCACATAGCTGGGAAGATTAAAGCTATTAAATATACAGAAGCATACATTGCCTGGGGTTGTGTTAATCCATGGTGTAAAATAAGGCAGTTCCTGAAATATTCAGAAAGAGCTTCCACAGCTTTCATGGCATTCAGCTGATATAGATACAATGATGGATTTTTTCACTTCTGTGCAAAAGGTATTATCCATCAAAATGTAGAATATGTAGGAAGTCTTGGAACACTTCACCTGTGAGACCAGGTAACCAGTGACTGAAAATACGTATTATATATTTTGAAGCATTTTGAAACTATGGATTTAGGACAGGACTCTTAAATCCTTACACTTAAAACTCATCCCTACTTCCTGCCCCTAGGCTATTAATAAATACTAAAGGACAAAAGAACACAGTTTGGCTTCAGCTAACTGGTGAAAATCTGGAGCAACTCTGCTGAGGCCAGCGTAACTGAGATCAGAACTTGGCCCAGACTCAACAAACTAAGCCAAATTCATTACCACACTCTTTCCCTACATGTCTGCATATTAAAGAGCATGCTTTTTTGGGGGTTGTTTTTTTGTTTGGCTTTTTTTTTTTTTAAGTGCACATTTCAGCCAGTCTAAAAGTACATTCTGTAATTGTGACAAAAATGCCAACTGACGTAAAGAAGTTCCACAGATTTAATAATATTTTGCTTGGAAATGGGTGTAGAAATGCATGCATTTTCTAAGCCAATGTGCCTTGGCTCTGAGCTGTAGGAAACACCTTTCTGAGAAGCAAGAAAAAGGAAACTTTTCCCCCACATGCAAAGCTTCGAAGATCTCAGCAATGACAGTTATTTTTATCAACTTGGACATTGTCTTTAGTGATTAGATTAGAAGAAAATTTAATCAAGATAAACAAATTAAAAGTAGCCAGAAATGAAACCAAAAGATTTTGAACACATCATATGAGTCCAGTGTAAAACTGTCTTAAAAGGAGAATCATTCAATTTGCCTATCCAAGAAAAGGACAGAATTTATCTCATTTTTCTCTTGTGATACAGTGAATTCCAGAGGGGACAGTTGGTACCCATAGCAACGTCAGCTGAAGAAGCATCCTGGGGAACCTGAAAGCAATTGGATTTATGGCCAGTTTGTCTCTTCTACTCTATTCCTAGTTTCTCCCACTGCCTCAAGGACTCACGCTCCTTATGCAGACACCCTCAGCACCTTCACTCCTGGGACATTCATGTGTCTCTCTTTTGTGCACACTCTGTCCATGTAATAGCTGTGCAGGGCTCCCCTGCTCCTCCCTTCCCATCACCAGCTCCCAGTCGGGACTCATTACCCTTACAGAGCAGGAAAGATGACCTGTGCCAGAGTTCCATGGAACACAGGTACAGACTGACACTTTCAAGGTGTGGAGGAACTGGAAGCAAAGGCACCAGCCCTTCTAATGTTCTTCAACCCCAGGTGCTGCAGAGGGGGAGATGCACCACGTGCAGCAGGACTCTGTAATTCCTGCTTTGGCTGAGGCAAAGGAGCTCTCTGCTGCTCAGAGCAGCTCCTGAACCACCCATTGCCAAAGCCAGCAGTCGGCCCTACTGTCACACCCGGGACCAGCCCAGTCCATGTTCATGTTGAGCTGCCCTCACACAGCTGTGGCCTCCAAGTCAGCAGTGGTGACTTCTACATTCACTTTAAGGCTGGTCCTCACTGCCAGATGTTCTCAAAGTGGCTGTGGAGTAAATTAAGTCTGACCTTAATAAAGCCTATTGATGCTGTCTCATTTAGCAAAGCTCATGTTTATAGGGATTTATTAGGAACTTAAGTGCAGGAAAGAGGAAAATATTTGCTTGTAATTTCAATTGCTGCGTATGGCTCTCTGACTCAGTGGCCTCCGAAAGCACACAAATATTTTCCAATAAACAAAGAACTGGTTCAAATTGTTGCCCATTGAAAATGAGAGACTGAGCACAAACACATTTGATTCATAAGCTTTTCTCCCCTCCAAAATCTGGAACAGATACAACTTTTTTTTTTTTTTTAAAAACTCTAATGTGACTAAAATTTTCAGTTAGGATATCTACACAGGGCAGTGACTCCGTCAGGCCTCAATGAGTCACTGACTTAACTGGGGAGTGAAACAGAGCATTAAGCTTGCCATTATATTAATCTCAAAAATACAACAGCACATGGTCATCATTTTGACCCTTGCTGCTAACCAGCTTCAGTGACTGAGACCAAACCAGAGATTTCTTGCATGCAAACATCTTTCAAACCGAACCCAGGTGTGGAACTATCAGCGAGTATCTTCCCTGTGTAGGTCAAATTTATCTACATGTGCACCCACATGCACAGGGCCCAAAGAACTCCCAATACCAGAAAACAACTGGAAATCATAAAACCAAGCAATAACTAAATAATTGAGCCACTCCATCAGAATAGTGACTGGGCTGAACAGGCAAAAATCAGTGAAGTCAAATAAACTGGACCATTCTGCATCAAGAAAAAGGTGTTCCATTATCATTAAGGCTCCCTGCTTCCTTGCCAACAGTGGCAGTTTACCCAACAACTGCTGTGCGTTTTAGTTTTTCAGGCTGTCAGAAAGCTTGTTAGAATGTTGTCAGCTGGGCTAATTTCTCATATTTGTGATGCAAATAATTTTCTAATTGTTCTTGTTTTGTAGCTAATTCTCTACATCTCCCTTTTGACTACAGAACATCCAAGGCACAAACCAAAATGTCAAATTATTTGTAGTCTGGCATACTGAATTGTGCTTCCTCATCAAACAGAACTCTTGGACTTGAACTAGTAGTTGGTGATATTCATACTGAACTGTATCTTCTTCTCCACTCCCTCTCTATTTTTGCATGTTTGTCTCTCAATATACCTTGAAATTGTCATTGAAAGCAACTGAAACTAGTCTAAGAAGAGACTCAGAAAGGCCACTCTTCCAAGGGAATCACTCTTAATAATTTGGGGGGATGGAGAGGTGGGTCTTGTCTGTTTTAGTTTTTTAAATAACCATTCATTGATTGTTGAAGGTCTGTCAGACCTAAATAAAAAAATCATTGCCCACAAGTTTTACCCTTTTTTTCCAATCCTGCTGCCCATCCACCAGGCCTTCATGGTACTCAGCTGACGACTGGGATGAAACCAGAACAGCACCTTCACAGGCCATCTTCCACTGTCAGAGTACAGTTCCTGTACATGAAATATTCAGAACAACTGATAGAATAAGCTGTTAATCATATCAGTAGGTTTAAACATAAAAATCAGATTTAGAGAAGTTCTTCACAATTTGATACTCTGGGAATGAAGAAACTACAAACAAAGCAATTACTAGCATTATGGCTTACAGGATGTTTAGCAAGCCACATTATCACTGGCACAAGTGCCTGCTGAACTGACTCTGGTGTCCCTTAGGAATGGATTTCTACATCTGTTTGCTCTTAACACCACAGGGCATCTGTCCAAAACTGTACTAGGAAGAGTGTGCACGTTTTTGCATCTCTAAGATCTCTTTCCATATCTTGTCTGTGTCAAAAGTTTTCTTCCTGAACTACTTCTATCAATTGGCTCAATTTCTATTTATTTATTGGTTTATTTTTAACAGAGGAATTTGAAACTTTGTTAGAAACTTGCTCATCACATAATTGAGGTAAGCTGCATCTTTCCTCTCCCAGCTGTTCTCAACAGGAAACAAGGTCTCTACATCAAATTTTGTGTGAAAAAGTTGCTCCTTAATATTTTTTAAAAAGGAATCTTCTGGATCCAATGCAAAAACAATCACTTTTCTTTTTTCTTTTTTCTTTTCTTTTCTTTTTTTTTTTTTTTTGTCAGAAGACAGAATTTCCTCCTCCAAATGGAAAAATTTCAAAACTCACTGCAGCAATAACATCTTAACTCTGGATGGAGAGAGATCTTATTTCTCTGGAAATACTTTTCTCAGAGGATGAGATGTTCAGAACAAAATGAGAAATTATATTGAGAAAGAAAACAGTGGAGTTCTACATGCAGCTTCCCACTTACTTCCATTTAAAACAAAGAAGAAAAGTTGCTTTTGTACGGCGGCCTTACTTAGAGAAACAGAATCAGCTTCCCACCAAGCCACATACATTGAACAATTTCAATACAGAGAGCACAAGAGAGGCTCAAATATGATCTGCTTGATGAGTGATGCACTTGTCCCTGCTCAGAGTTTCTTTATGTCCAGTTTCTTCCCATAACTGCTGGTTTTTCAGGCAGCACCATTACCTGGGAAGGAGAATGGCAGTAGGAGACTGCACGTACACTCCTCTGAATACCAGGAGCGGTATCAGCTCCCACCAAGAGAACACTTCCTTGTGTTCACATCCATTTCTCATAGGAAAACCAATACCAGAAATATTTAAACCTCTTCTTGGGTTGCCATATTATTATTCTTAAGCCACTCCTTGAGCTTCATAATCTCTAAGTCTTTCATTTATTATAGATCAGCATATTAATATGATTAATATAAGATTTTTTGCATCATCTTTGGCATTATGTCAAGATTAAGCATCACACACAAACTTCAGGGCAGACTGATACATGGATACAAAACCCAAGAGTTTCACCCTGACTTTTGGGTTTAGAGGACTGTCACCATGAGGAAAACTCATACAGTTATTTAGTATTTGTCTTCTTTCAGAGATTACAACAAACTGATTGCTTTACCATGGACTATGAATCATATAAAGCTGTGCTACATTCTGGAAAGTCCTTGATTTCATCTGGGTCCAGATCACCCACTTGACTCCTACTGTCAAATAAGGCAAAAAAAGGACAGCATTGCAAATGTCATTATTTCATTATGAAGCTTGAGATCAGCTCCGTCTTGTGATTATCAACAAGTTCCAGCTTCCACTTTAAAAAGTCAGTGTCTAATTTCAGTGTCCTTGGAGAACAGCATAATCCCATGGTACCCTTAAACCCCAAATGGTTCAAAGACAAAGCCACAGGATGCAACATTTAACACTTTTTGGAGAAAAATACTTCTTTTCACTGCACTTTGGTTAAAATCCTTTATTATTTCTTTTCCTTCCTTGTAGAAAAAATATCTCCACCCAAAAAAATGGATGTTAGTAAACATATTTTGAAATATTGAAAGAACCTCTGGATTCCAAAAGCTAATTTTGTTTTTTTCTTACAGTTCCTCCATAGTTTTTCATTAATCAGTGTTCTGATAGTCCCGCCAGCAATATTTAAGGAGGACTTAGATCAACATTTAAAATTTTAACTACTGCTGTCCCATATAAAAGATTGCTGTGTTTTTAATTTTGAAACACTCACTGTATAAATGCTGAGTTTTGTGTAACTGAATTACAAACATATCTTAAGATCTTATGGTACCTAGGAACCGTAGCTTTTAGAAAATACATTGTTCTTTTGTGGGAAAAACAGCCTGCAGATTAAAAAGAAAAAAAAAAGGCAGACTGATGTGTCAAATACCCTTTATTTCCTCTCTTTTTCTGATGCTTTGAACTGAAATCATTATTGTAAACTGTACTTACACTTATCAGACTTACTCTTAATGGAGTGTCTTGGGGTGACTTTATGCTGTTGTATCCCCTATCACTGCTCTATGCCCAGACATGATTCCTGTGCCTTTCTATGCCTTTAAAACTGAGTGCAAGAGAGAGAGAGAAAAAAACGGAGCGAACTTTTCAAACAGTTTGTGTGCTTCAAGGACACAGAGATTAGCTGCTGCTGCTGCTGCTGAGGAGCAGAGGCAGTGCTCTTCTTGCTTTTCAGCCAGTTTTTTGGCTCTGCTTCTTCGGAGAGAGACGGAGAGTGGTTTTTCTGGGACTTTGGTTTCTTTTTTCTTCTCTTCTGGACTTGTTCAGAACACCAGAACATCAGAACCCCACCAGAGGACCTTCCACTGGCCTGGAGGGGGCCCCCACACCAACCCAGCTCCGAGGAGAAGGAGAGAGACCACACCCACGGAAGGACTCTAAAATCTTTCAGGTTTTCTCTCATAACGAGCGGTTTTGTTATTTAGCATTATTATTATTCTTTTCCTGTGTGTTTGTTAAATAAATAGTTTTCTTTTTCACATTCCTCCAAGGAAATTTTTTTTTTTTCCCGAACCTGGTGGGGCAGGGGTGGCTGTAACCTGCCTTCCTTTGAGGAGACATTCCTTTTGGACATTTCCTTGGAATTTGGCTCAAACTGCCACATGGAGCAAATCTATCACTGTGGATTTCACTGACCAGGAATGGCAGGAGAAGCCTTGAACAGCATAACAATTGGGCTGCTTCTTCTTTGAGATCACACAGACTTAGAAATAATATTTTCATTTATTCCCATGGTTTTGAAGAGCCAATATTCCCCTAGAGAATACCTAAACAAAAATAAAAATATTATTTTTTGATTTTTTGCATAGTTCACCCTTATTTATCGTAATACAATTTTCTCTACAACAGCTCAGCAAAAGGGACTGGAGTCTTACACTTACCATATGTTCCAAATTATCACTGTTTGAAGCTGAAGTGGCAGAAAGGATGAAATCAATTCTTCTTTCCCTTTAAAAAAACACCAACTGACAGAAATAAGAGGAGTTACTCCATCTGCTTCCAGTCTCAAGTCCACCTTGTGAAGCTCAGTACTTCAGATTCAGTCTGATACCAAAAGTGAAACATGGGAACAATAATGGCATATAAAATCTTAATAACAGTGAACTTTTTTGTAACTGTGTTGTGCTAAATTAGACTGGGGAAAAAAAATCAAGTCTTGAGCAGGTCCAGATAAAGTCAGAATTACAGGCCTGACGAAAATACAGACATGAAACAAATTTTATATCAGACACTGGCAACAAGTAGTCTGGGCTCCAAACTAGTTCAGTGGATGGCTCAGTCAAATGTACAAAACTGTCAGGTTTCTACTGCACAGATCAGTTGAAAAGCTTTTTATTTACAATAGTAGTTTGTATGCAGCTATGCCCTGACATTCTTTCTAGAGTGGTTTTTAAAGCCTCCCCCTTGCAGAAATTCCTCCTCTACCTTAAAAGCAATAAAGAGCAGATTGTTACCAGAAAGCAAAGAGTGCTCCAGCCAGCTGAAAACACAGAGGGGAAGTAAATATGGGATTACGCAAATTACAATCTGGCCAGGGGTCTGGGATCAGGATAGAGCTCCAAATCTCCGTATCTGCTGATCTCATCACTGCAATTCCTCCCACCTCCCTTAAGGTCTTGCATTAAAACCAAAAAAGCAATAAAGAGGTCATAGCCAAAACACGTTTATTTCAAAACTTTCAACACAGCCTTTAGATAAACAGTTCCTCTAGACACTACTGAAAATTCCTCTGTTACAATGAGGAAGGAAATGCAAATATTGGACTCTCCAGTATCACACAGAGTCATCCAGCAACCCCCAAGGTCCTCAGAATGTTTTCCCCAATTTCTTCTCAGGACAGTCTTTCTTTCCATGTCCTATAAAGAACGAGCAGGCATTTTGAGGTAGCCAAAAGAAGTAGTTCCATCTCCTTAAGAACAAGCACCTTGTTTCAGGGAAGCTCCAAGATAATTAACTCAGCTTTAGCAGAGTGGCAAGAAGGTCCCTTAAACACAGAGGAAGAGGTGGAAGGGAAAGGAGGGTTCAGACCAAGGGGGATGGGCCACTTACACTTAACCCAGAAAAGGAACCTATATCATTTATATGTGTTTGATAAATAGCCCCACACCATCATTAAAGAAATGCAGCCATGGTGACAGGTGAGAGGGGTAAACAGCTTTACAGCTCCAGACAAAATGATCATTTTCTTTTTCCTAACTGGTGGCCTAGTGTGAAAGGAATGCAGCTGTCTGAGATCCTGATGGTTTTGTTTGTTTTTGCAACAGATAATTGTCCTTTTAAGCTCCACTACCTCCTTTGTGTTATTTGTACTGTCCAGGGTAATGCTCAAGATTACCAAGACAGAAACTCAAACAGCTCTTTTTTATAGCTATTGTGAGCTGCAATGCAACAGCAGAGAGCACTGCAGCCCTACAGCCTACATCAAATGTCCCCAAGTCACCCACCATCAGTCTTCCTTCTACCATCTCTGCAAGTCTTTCCCAAAGTTCAGTGTTGCTGCACCTTCACCTTCCTTGAAGTAGAGGTTCCAACCATCTGCAGTGGAACTAACAGCAGAGAAGATGTTCTCATTTCATACAATCCTCTCCAGAGCTCTAGTTTGCCAGAAGCACCAATCGCACCACCAGAAAGAGGGTAAGTGAGTTGAATCTGCCAAGGAGATGGAGACAGTCAAATAATTCCCCCCTTGAAAGCCTGAGCAGTTGATATTAGAAGTTGGGGCAGGACCCAGCACCTCTCTGCATCAGCCCTGACTGTAACAAGAGGCATCTGAATATGCTTTTATATTTAGTCACAGCATAAACCCATAATAAGAAGCTCAATGGTTGCTGTTCCAGGAGTTTTAACTCAGCTTTAGTTCCAGATAAAAGATCTCTCTTATGGGTAAGAAGTGATTAAAGGGCATCTATTCATGGGTTCTGTGACTTGCAGTTGGTTTATCGGAGCTTAGTTCTGGGCCCCTTACTTCAAGAAAGACATGGAAGTGCTGGAAAGTGTCCAGAGAAGGGCAACAAAGCTGGTGAAGGGTTTAGAGAGTCAATCATGCAACAAATGGCTGAGGGAACTGGGGGTGTTTAGCTTAGAGAAAAGGAGGTTGGGGGGACCTTATCACTCTCTACAACACCAGAGAGGAGGTGGGGGTTGGTCTCTTGTCCCATGTAACAAGTGACAGGACAAGAGGAAATGGCTTTAAGCTGTGCAAGGGGAAGTTCAGTCTGGACATGTTCACTGAAAGTGTGGTTAAACATTAGAATGGCTGCCCAGGGAGATGGGGGGGTCACCATCCCTGCAGGTGCTCAAGAAACCACTGGACAAGGCCCTCAGTGCCATGGCTTAGCTGACAAGGTGGTGTTCAGTCAAAGGTTGGACTCACTGATCTTGGAGCTCTTTTCCAACCCCAATGATTCTGTGTGGGCCCTTTCTCAGGAACCAGCAGTCCCTCCCAAAGAAGGTCAAGTTTCAGTCAAACTGTCATTCAGAGCTTGCAACAGTGTTTTGGTTTTGTTCAGTTTTGGGTTCATGTTACCAGAGACTTTAAAACAAGAGGTCAGATTCAAGCTGCAGTTCCACAGACATCTCCAGCCCCCCTTCCCTCCACCACAGTTGTCCCCTCTGCCCCCCAGGACCTGCTGCAGTATGTGTGGCACAACAAGGTGGATGAGGTGAGGGGGATCCACAAGCACTGGACACATCAGCATCACCATGACTTCCTCACGCTTTCCAAGCTCCTGAGCAATGTGAAAATCAATCAGAACAGGAGAGCTGTAAAAGACAGCCTGAATCCAGGAGAAAACAGCTCTGTAGGATCGCATGACCTGAATCAGGCAGTATTTTGATGGCACGAATTTAGCAGCTGGGGAGGGCATGAATTACATACCCAGCCTTTTTTTTCCTTTTAAATACAAGTGCTCTGCCTGTCTCTGGTTTCGTGGGTCCTGTTGTTTACCCAGGACAGGTACAAGGAAGACCTGTGTCCTGAAGCCCAGAAGTACAGCACAGTACAGGAATTAGCTAGTGTCCAGGAAGGCTACCTGGTCACACCACTGCTCCAGCTGTGTGGAAGAAGAGATCTGAGCAGGAACATCAAGCTCCCAGCTGTTCTAGCCTGACCTGCAGGATGTACTTGCTACCTCTCTCTGCAAGCCTTTTTTTTGTGTAAGGGCCTCATTGCAGCATCCTCAGGCACACCTCACATGTCATAAAACTACTGTCAGCACTTTGTTTCTGACACAGCCATATTTTGGAAGGGGGTTTTTTGGCGGTTTTTTTAAATTTTTTCAGCTTGGTTGGGTTTTAGGTTTAGGGGTTCTTGTTTATTTGTTTTGCTTTTTAAAAAGGAGGGAAGAGAGAAACAAAAGTCCTGCTCACACTGCAATTTTACTGCTCCAAAAGTTTCAGAAAGTTTGCCTGCCAATATTAAAGCAAGCAAGGTCTTCCTTCATAAACCTCTTACTCTGCATTATTTTCCTCCTGATCTAGCCTTTGTCAGACCAAGACAGAAATAAAGAGTTTAAATTCTAAAGTTAAAAAGGGCAAGAAATATTTCTTACCACCCTACGCTTGCCTCTATTTTTGCCCCTTTTTGTTTAGCTCTGTAACTGCATCTTACCCTGGTCTAAACCATCCTTCCTTTCTCTGTCCCCATTCCCTTTTACAGCTACTCCTGCGTAAACCAGATTTCTCTCAAATAGCTTCTGTTAATCTGACAGCTCAGCAGGGACTAACCCTGTCACTTCCTGCCTAAAGAGAAATATCTGCTATAGCATAAAAACTGAATGAGAAGGAAGGGATGCTCTAGGTCAACAGCTATCTTTGTATCACTGAGGGGGTGGAGGACACAGGGGAAGAGTAAAAGCACTTCAAACAGAATCTTTGCCACCAAAATAACAGCTCTGAGATATGGAAAAGAGGTAAAAGATGTCTGCATATCCACCATGCCACAGCAGACCTGATGAATGTGGCTCACAGTTTCTGTTAAAGGCCAGTGTGGATGTTCCCTATTTAAACCTTTCAAATTGTTCTCATATTGACAATTATTACTCCGTTTTACACTCTCAATAACATATCCAGCCATCTCTCATCACCTGAACAGGGGTAATCTCACAAAGTTACAAACCCTTCTGTCAAGAGGCAATAAGCCAACAGAGAAAACATAACCCAGTCTATAATCCCTTCTGCCCTACACATACATCCATTTCCAAGTCTAACAGAACAGTTATGTATCCTCATTTCTTCCTCACTCCTCATTCTTGATGCACTTCTCAGTGATGGAGGCAGGAGGTGAGAAGAAGACAGGGTATTGTGGGAATTTCAGGATGGGTGTTTAACACCAGGTGCCTCGTGCCCCATGTCACATCACAGGTGCCACACAACTTCAGTCTCCTGAAACTGTCAGCATGTGAGTATCAAGAGAAAACAGAAGGAAGCCCAGATTTATTCTGTTCAAATGATCACACTTAAGGCACATCCAAGCTTGACACATGAATTAGGAATGACAAGAGCAGATGCTGTAAAACACATTTTAAGAATAACACATAATTGTGGTAGCTCATCACACCTTTCCTTCAAGTAGCTGCATTTGCTGGAAATCCTCCTGCTTTTTCATTCCCCTGGCAATGGGAAGCCTCACTTTCCAGAGGATTATCTGCACCATTAGTCAACCTCCACCAACCAGGCACCACTAATGAGAAAATGCCTGGAATACTCCCCCCATCAAAAAACCCAGGAGGTGGTTGCTGATGTGTTTGCAGAAACACAAACTGACTCCAGACTCAAATAATAGAGCAGGAAGAGCAGCCAAACTACTCATGTGCACTGTGAGCACCTGGGTGGTCACCGGGTACCCAGCGTGGCTGGGTTTGTTCCCTGATTTCATTTCCACTGATTTCAGTGTTCCCTCTCTGCTCTCACTCAAACCCACGCTGATACTGGCCTGGAGAGCGGTGGGAGAAGCAAAACAGCAACAAACAGCAACATCCACAGTCAGGGATGGGGTTGCTGGTTCACAAGCAAGTGCTGCCAGCTATCAAGGCATGCTGTCACACACAGAGAAGGTGTTGCTGATGGCGGCCGAGCAGAGGTTGAAAGATTGAGGGACATCCAATTCCCACCACAGCAGCGTCCAGCGAGTCCTGCCAGCCTGGACACAGCTGGAGACCAGTCCTCAAAATATGCATTTGCAAATGTCACACACTGGGAAAGATAGTGCCAACTTCAATTTTGGTTTGAGAGTCAAGGAATCCAATCCTTGGTTCTTACCTTAGAGAGATTTTAAAACCTGATGTCATATCCTAGAGAAAATTAGCAGCACCTTCCATCACTGGAAAAGATGGTCAGGGCTTTGTTTCTACTCAGCTGGTTTCAGCTGCAAGGAAGATGACTGTGAAGTTATACTGTGAAAAAAACCAGAACCCCGGAGCTGGGCATTGAGAAAACAACACTGGGCTACAGGGGAAATGCACACGAGTACATTTTTTTCAGTAGAAGGCTGATTATTTTGGTGACAGTTGAGCATGACCATTCAAAGGATATTTCAGTCTTGTCTTGGGCTCAAGTTCCTCCCATCCCACTATTTTTCCAAGAAGCCGCAAAGACAAACCTAACGCAGCAGCCTCCCAGAGACATCAGGTGATTGCTGCCTGCGGACTCCTGTCTTTGCTACAGAAAAGGCTGCATTTTTTAAGACTTTTGAGAAATCGTTGTGCTATCTTGTTACCAACTGCAAATACAAAAATAGAGCAAGGAACAGGTACTGGTTAATCTTCAAGTTAGTTTGGTTAGAAAATTTACTCCAGATTTGCATCTTGGAAAAGCTGATGTGCCTTTGTTACTCAAGAGACAAAGCACATTAAAAACAGTCTCAAGTCTATGGTGAAGTTGATTAAGCACTCTTCACCATCCTGTCCCTTTGAGATCTCTCAGTTTAGGGTTGCATCAGGTTTGGAGAGTGAGAGATAAGGTAGCAATTCACCAGGGCAGCCTCCTCCCTCTGCATTCAGCCCACTGCAGCAGTCACAGAGCACTGGGGATGTGTTCCTTGGAAAATAAAATAAGAAAAAAAAGTCATGTTCAGTCTTAAAGAGAAGGGTCTAAGTCAGCCTTCGAGAATGTAGCACTTAGACTCTAGAAAACTTCATTCTTGGATCCCAGCTTTACAGCCTGGCCCTAGGCATGCATCTGGTTTAACCAACTCCATTTTATCCCTTAGCAAAAACTAGCAATTGTCAAGGAGTTTCCTAACTGCCAAGAATCGTTTTCCTAGATATATATCCTTCACTGTCCATTGTTCAATTTATTTTTAACTAACTACTTCAAGTTTTAGCCTTGATCTTGCTGCTCCTTGAGCAATTCTTTTCCTCTGTCTGGATGCTAATGCACTTTAGAGAGTCTGTAAATGGCTAATAAAAATGTCACCATCTCCCTGATCAGATTAAGGCAAGATACTAGCTTTATCTGTTCTCTAACTGCTAAGGAGAAAAGCAGGATAGAAGGCTCTATGGAGAAATGAAGGAAAACATTTTGTTGAAGGGGTCAAGACATGGGAATGGAGAATAATGGATGCAGTAGAAAGACCAGGTTTGTGTAAGGCGGCACTATTTCCTGAGAGTAATTTTGCTTCACCAAGTTCAATTAGAAGCAGCTGGAAGGTAAATTTGTTGTGTTTATTAACTACAGACCAAGAATCTAGAAAGGGAGAGAAGCTCCAAACAAATGTCTCAGTACACAAACTATCACCACAAACTTATAGAGACCTTTGTGTCTCCTAAATACTTTGCTCACAGTAGTTCAGCAGGGCAAGCCCTACTTCTCAGTGGCTACAAAGGCTTTTGCACATTGCAAGAACCTGAATGAACTCATGCATGATGGTGAATTAAGTCAGCATAATGCAGGTTCATAGCCAAATCAGCCTTTATAACCCAGTTCAGCACTTTTTCCCCCTCCCTTGCCCAGCCCTAGGCAGGGTAACCTCAGGAAGTTGCATATGCAACAGAAAATCACCCACTTCCTCCCTTAATATGCTCTCGTACCAGTTTCTACAGTCCTCACAGTTTCCCCACCTCTTCCGACTATGGTGCACACGTCTTGCTTTGGTTATCAAGGAATTCAAAGGAACACTGAAGCAAGCTTCTTGGCCACAGCAAACTGGTCAAAATTTCCCAGCAGAAACCAGGAGCTAAACAATTTGACCTGAGCAGTGTTCATTTCAGGAGTGAAACAACTCTGTTCAAGGCAGTCCCCCAAAACCAAGGTTAAGCAGACACTGGGTATAATTTCTCAGCTGTTGGTTATATGTCAGTGTTTGAATTAATTTGTCTGACAAAAGGCACTTACATAAAACAGTGATCAAGCAAGGTCACAATGACACCTGGCCCTCTCAGAGCAGCTCCTTGCTCCTCCAACACCTTTGCTAACTACGCTGTGCACAACAGCTTTGGCCTCAGCCACTTTGATAATCAGCTGAGCTACAGAGTTTCTCCATAGAAGCAGAACCCGGCCTCGGGCATTTACAAGACACCTGCAGCAGAGAGAATGCAAAACGTGACAAGTGGCTGCTGCTGAAGCCTCCTTCCACCCAGAGAGGCTGGAACATGCAGTGACACAGGAGGCAAACTGAGATCCAACCACACGTTTCAGCAGGGATCCAGCAGGGTACAATTGTGTAACTGCTGTCACAAGTGAGCTAACACACCAAAACAACATAACAGAAACTTCCCTGTTTCACCCCCTAGCACAAACATTTCTTGAGAGTTTGAGGACTCCAAAACTCTCTGCACTTTGAAGAGCTACTTTGGCTTCTCCTTCTGAGGGCTGAGCCTTCACCAAATAGAATGAGGGATGGAGGGTTGTGAGCCAGGGCACCCTGAGGTCAGGGGAACATCAGGGTGGTTGGTACCTCATCCAAGGCACACACACCTCAGCAGGACAGGACCAGATATGCAACCTCATTCTGCTGCTGGCAACTGCAGCATTAAAAACTTAAGAGCAGAGCTTTATGCATATGAACAAATGTTTTAATTGCTTCTAATCCCATCTGTACTGCACTTTCTCCTCCTAGGCTTTACCACATTTTGGTTGCTTATAAACATCTTAGCTTATTAAGTCTAAAGAGTTAAAGTTTTGACCTTTGCATCATATTCAGAGACACTTTCCTACTGTGTTGATATAAAGATGCTTCTTCAGCATGTTTTGACACATCTGCCTTGCTCAGAAATGGCAGAACACCTCTCCCATGAGACATCCTGGGAAGAATCAACAGGAGAAATAACCAGCAAATCTGCATGGGAAACGTGGATGTTTATATGGGAGAAGAGCTGCCACTAATTACAGCTATTACAGCACTGAAAGGTATCAGTACAAGTTCATGTTTAATGGAACAACATGTACAAAACATCCTACAAGGCCTGATCTGACCCAATTCCCAGAAGTTGTACTTTATTAACAAGTGTTATTAGCTTCTGTGCAATTACTCAAACAGACAAAGGTATCCACAGACAAGTCCTGATTCAGTAACCTCTACAATGTGACTAGAGCTCTGGAATGTGGGTAGTCAGCATTATTTAGAATGACTCAGGTCACTCTAAATCTAAGATACCCACTTTGCCTTATAGCTTTAGAGGGTTTTAAACCACACATAAAATGATCTCATCGTGTGGTGCTTTGCACCTTCTTGCTCAATCAGGTGTTGCTAAACAGGAGCATTAAGTGATTTATTGTATAGCAGACAGCACTCCATAGAACACACAGTACAGAGAATTCCACTCTAATTCCATCAGCAGTTTGCCGTGTAATTTCTGGTGCAGGCAATGTATTACTGTGTCCTGTACAGTAATTTATAAACCCTTAAAGGTTTATAAGGGCTGAAAAGGATGCATTGCATAAAGATAAATGCTACAAAGTAAGTAAGTCTTATTTTGAAAGAGTGAGAGAATTTTCTGATGTTCAGCGCTCAAATAGACTCTACAGAACCATCCCTCCATCATTTGACTTCTTTCTCTCTGTCACTGGGCAGTCACAGACCTGATAAAACTGAGGTACAGCAATGTGTAAATGGAGCAGAAGGAAGATGCCTGCAAGTCTGAATGGGGTCACCATCAGTTAGTGGACTTATGCTAATTTATACCAGCAAAGTTTTGGACATGAAATGGTGTACACAAAGTTTTACTCAGAATGTAATTCTCCCCAGATTAAGAAGTCAGTTCTGGTGTTAAAACCTTCTTCCCTTCAAGGTGGTCCCAGTTTCAACCTTCAGACTCTGGGGGGGACGTAGAAAGAATTATGGCCCATGCATATTTTCCCTATTTCAGCTCCCCATTTCTTTTGGTCTTTGTATCTTGTGTCTCATTCCCCCCCTTGGCTGATTCCCTACACTAAGGTGGAGGAGATAAATCAGCATTCCTGTGCTTCAGACACACAAAGCTTGACAACATCTACGGCTATTTTTTGGGTATTAGTCTGAAACATCTTTTTTACCTAAAGCCAAGGAATACAGCAGCTTAAGGAAAAGACCAGAAGAATTCACTATGAAAAGCACATTCCCTGGAAAAGATGCATGCTCAGGTTGTGCACAGACTTGCCTGCTTCCCCTAGCTCCAAGGGAAATCCTTGGCTCCGAGCAGAGCGCCAGCACTGTGAGGAATCCAGCCCTTCACCCGGCCGTGGAGGAGCCATTTCTCAGCTGGCTCAGCCCCAGCAAGGAGACTGACCCAGGACAGAACACACTGCTCTTGCCACCTACCTACCCTTACTTTGTGGTAGAGCAGGAAGGTCTTTAGGGAAGTGAAATTAGCAGAAAGCCCTGAATTTCCATCAGTTGTGCTCAGCAGGAAGGAGATGTCACATTCACATCTCCCTTGGGACACCTCGAGTCCTTCCAGAGGAGACTTTACCAGTTGGTATCTGTCACCTTTAAGAACCAGGGTGGGTTGAATCCACTCCCAGCTTCAAGTCTCATAACTCTCTGGCTAACAATCTGTGCCTCACAGCAGGATACAACACAGAATGACCTGCTATAAAATAAAATAATACAGGGTCTTCAAACATTCTACCTTCAAGTTGTATGTGGCCATTTTGCTTTTGAAGCACAAAAATCATACAATATATTCCCTTCCCATCTCCATTTGAAATTTGCTCCTGTACTAAACCCAGCTCAAAACCTTCTGTCATTCAAAACAGGCCAATGCTTCCAAGCAGTGCAAAGACTTCAGCAGCAAGTAGCAATATAAAGGGCTGCACCTAATGAATTAGGGCCAGCTCAGTTAACAGTTCCTCGTGGACAAATTAGAAACACCATAAATAAAAGCCAAGGAGGGAGACAATTTCGGAAAACTCTTGCTGGATTTTGCTACAATTAGCAGGAAATTCACTCATTTTATTTAGGAAAAAAAAAAAGCAGCAAGGGATTATATGCATGAGGTGTTTGGAAAGAGTAAGTGCACTGGAAGGCAAGACCATGCTGGGAGGTACTTTACCTGCAGAGCTGCACACAGGAATCCAGACAAAACGTGCTCACTGCAGTGGTGCAGACAGCAGCACGTAGATGACAGTCTGTGCTGTCCCCTTACTGATCTGTGATCAGCTTTCTTGAACTGTCTTACCATGCTGGTTTTGCTGTCTAGTGCAAGCCCAAGTAGATTAATACAGGTATCTGGTGAGCCCTACACTCAGTGCCCTATCCAGGAGAGATCAGAAAATTTCGTCTACAGTGCTATAAGGGGAACAGATCAAGGACAACTTCCACCAGCTCTCTCTTTGCCTTAAAAGAAAACATTCCCCTCACTTGTCCCCTTACATGTGCTTACAAGCACATGCTGCTCATGTGCAATGGCCCTGTCTTTCAGAGATGTGCACATAAAGGGCAGGGTATAGCATGGAGGCAGGGCAAGGGGTACAAGGGAAACAGGCTCAAAAAACCCAACCAAACACCTCACACCAATCATCACCCATTCCATGCCTTTGTGAAGATCTTTGGTATTTGAAAGCAGCTGCCAAACCTTTTGAACAAACAATTTTTAGCCTGAAGAGATCGCGGACCCTTTGCTGCCCTTTCTTTGTGGGTAGATGGAATTATTTCTTCTCCGCAGCTGAATGGCAACAGCATTTTGAAAAATGAACTTCAAAATGGGAGAATTGCAAATACTTGTCTGAGCACAAATTGCTTTGTTTGCCTGAGAGGAAAGGTGTTTATATGAAGAAGGATCACTCTTGTACAGGCACCTTCAGAGACAACACACATTCGCAGTCACAGTGGAGTTTCCACAGCAGCTCACCAGTGAGCATGAGCACGAGCACGAGCAGCTCATTCCTCCAGCGAGGTTAACTGAGCACTTTCTCAGTTCTCATCTCCACCCAGAAGCTGGCATTCTCTGGCCTGCAGTAAGTGATCCACCACGAGCCATCTGTCTTGCTGTCGTCCCCATTACATGAAACATGCTTTATTTCTTGCCATTTACCTTGCCTTGATGTGTCACTGGAAAACAGAAGCCTGCAGTTTGGGAAAATCACTCCTCTGCATAATTAGAAGACTTGTGGTTTGATGTAACACATCATAAGGGAAACAGATCTGAAGATCAGTGCTCCTATAACTACACCCCTCCATCACCCCAGGAGTTACTGGGGAGAGTAATTTGGCAATACAGGCTGGGCTTCTCTGTCGGCATTCTTCACAGTCCTGCAGAGGGTCCCCTGACCCTTTCCTACAACAGCTCCCCACCTGTGGCAGCATGTGCCACACGCTGCCAGTGCCAAGATCTTGCACAATTTACTTGTCTTTAAAACAGACTCTGCTGCCTGTTCTGGGCTCAGACTGGAGAGAAAGGTAAAGGGAATGCTCCCATTTTTGGTTTGGATTGTTTTGAACACATGATGACAGATGCTGTGCAGTGAGGAGGATTCTGCAGCACGAGAGCACAAATGCCTGTGACTGCAGAAGATGGGGAGAAGAGCTCACACATGTTCTTGCCCAGCCAGGTGACCCTGCTGTATTCTGAGCAGCAGTGATACAACCCGGGCTCCAGCTTAGGTGTCTCTGATCTCCAGGTCACATGTTTGTGTCATGAACACCACATGTTAAAAACCTCACAGGAAACAATTCAACGTGAAAGCAACTGAAAGCTCACTCCTTGGTTTGTTTCCATGCCTGCAGTCCAAATGCCTTGGGACTGACACAGCATGAAGACATTTTCTGCCGGGCTTCAAGGAAGAGCAGTGGATGCTTTTGGTGCAGGAAACTGTGCTGTCTCTCTTCTGTGAACTGCTGCATCTCCATCTGAACTGGATGGAAACTCCTAAACTTGGGGGAAGAAATATTTGAAAGCAGATTTAAGCATCACAGTCACTCCCCTTTTCTGGAGTGGTCTGAAATAACTTTGCCACCTTTTTGACTGACAGAGTGCAATGCAGATCTGTCTTCAGGTCTCCACAGCATCAACACCTTCCACAAGCCTTTACTTCCTCTAAAATCCCAGACAACACATTTTTTCCAGTATTACTGGAAACAAGCAGCAAACAAATCCACTTAGACACCAAAGAATTATGTCTATTCTATGAAACAAGTGTCACTCTTCAGCCTGGCACTGCGTTAAAGAGAATTTCCTGGAGCTCGAGGATACTGTCATTTTAAGTCTACTGTCAGCTCTCTACCTGTAAGCACAGAGCACAGCTAGTCTCAGGAAACCTTGCTTGACAAAGGACAAGGCCAAAGATCAGAGCAGAAACAGGACTTGCTGGAAAACAGCACTTCTGAAAAAAGGCTTGGAGAGCACCACACCAAGATGAGCCCTCTGGCAGCAACGCTGAGGAGAAGACAGATCTATGTGGAGCACAGACTAATCTCCACCCCATGCTCCTGACTCAGAACTGTTCACCTGCTCCCCATTAGCTACAGAAAGAGCCAGACACATCCAGATCTTGTTTTACCGAAGGTTTTAGTACAAGCTGAATCATCCTGCAGGTACAGTTAGCCTTCATCAATGAGGAAGACCTGGTGAGTAACAGATACCCAAACTTCAGTAGCTAGAGGTGAGTACTGTCATCCTTGCAACAGCTGTACCAAAGGCTTCAGTGACCTGGAAATCCTGAAATCAAAGGGGAAAACAAGAATGCACAAAAATAAAGGAAAACACTTTTTCTTAATTTTTCTTGGCTTTTTTAGATATGAATTTCACTGTGACTTATAACTCCACATGTAGTAGCCCTTTGTTTTAAAAAAAAAGGTACTAAAAAACCAGAGAACTATCAACACAACCCTATACACTTCCCACTCCACAAAACTTTGCCTATAGCCAGTCTCCCATTTCAGAGCTTCATTCCAGATCCCAAAGCTTTCTTTCAGTCCTCTTTATATCTCCAGGAATGTTTTGAGTTGTAGATCCTGAGCACACAGTCTCTCTCTACTTGAAATCCACTGGTCACCTACACAAGACAGCCACACATATTTTTCAGAACTTCTCACACTGCAGAATGACACTGGTTCCATACCTTCCAAAATTCCCTTCAGACAGCACCTGGGGGTCCCTTCCATTAGCTATCCAAGGTGACCCTAAGACAGCCATTGTTTTGCTGACATGAAGATCTGTGCCCATAAATCCCTGTACACTGAGAGGTGCTTGAACAAGACCCTGTGAGACAGAGATGATCACCTTGTCACGTTAGAAACTGATCCAATCCCCTTCGAAAAGCAACTATCACAACCTAAAATAGTTTGGTTCTCCTTCCTTTTTCCCTTGAAAAACGACTCCCACTGGGACACAGCAAAGGGGATGCATTTCAAGAACAAATTTAAAACACATATACATCAGAGGGTTACAAAGGAAAGAGCACACACTCTCTGGGACATCTTGCTTCAGTTCTCTCAGGCCCCAGTTATACAAACACATAGGCCTGTACTTAATTTTTGTACAGAAACCAGCAAGTTTTGTAGCACAGGTGTGGAAACTAGGGTAGGGACACTGCCATCTGCAGAATCAGGGCCCAAGTCATGGCCTCTTACAGGGGCGAAGGCTGAAAAATATTTCCCTCCACAGGACAGAAGTCAGCAAAGTAAAATCACACAATTGGAGCAGAAACTGTAGAAAAAACCCAACAACCCTGTTGGTAAAGCTGCAGTAGATGGATCTGCAACACCGGGTTTATTTGGTTCTTTAATTTGGGGAAAAGCTGCTGTCTGAAGAGCTTTCCATTTCTACCCACATCCACATGGGGCACTTAAACAAGTGTTCGAATATAGTACGTGTTACAGCAAAAACGCCAAAGGGTTCAGCCCATAATTGCATAAAAGGGAACTATGGAAGCACAGACATCAGATGGAGGGCACAAGCCTAGAGCATTCCTAATCTCAGCTCAAATACTGGAGCAGCAGTTTTAAGCAAGTGCTGTGGCCACCTTCTTACTGTTGTCAGGCTGAACTTCCTCGGCTGCACCTTAACTCCCGGAAGCAGCCTTGCAAAAAACAAAAAAACAAAAACAAAAAAATAAAAACAAAACAAACCAAACAAAACCAACCCCCCCAAAAACAAACAAACAAAAAACAAAAAGAAAAAGAGAACAAACAAACAAACAAAAAAACAAAACAAAAACACAAACCAAACAAACAAACAAAAAAGGGACTTGTTTTTACAATCCGGGAGGCATCCACTCAGCAATAAATAGCACAGCATTCATTTAGCAATATCCCCTTTCCTCCACCCACTCAGCCTGGGCTAAGCTTTTAGCACCTCATAGTCTATTCATTCTTAAAAGCCATCAGGATGCAAACAAGTACTCAGAGGGGATCAAGGATCTGTGCCTTCCTGTGTATGAATCATTACAGCAGACTCACCACGTCCAAGTGAGTCTCAGTAAAGGTACGTTCGTGAGCGTTTCTCTCCAAGAACATGAATAGAACGGTTGAGTGGAACAAGTCTGCACAGGCTTTTGAAATGCAGCTGCCTCTCCTCAAGTGCCTGCCCTGTGCTATGTCCAGCATCAGCAGCAGGACCCAGGGGACTCAGCTGAACTGCTGTTGTCTGACTGCTCCCTTCCCAGATACCGTGACTTACGCGGCAGGACTTTTTGCGGCTTCACTCACAACTTAAAAGTTTCCTATCACAAACAATTATCTATTCAATGTTTTAGATAGTTTCACAGTCTGAATTGCATTGTTGGTCTTCCAGAAACTTGGCATAGCATGTTGACAGATGGTCTATTTGGCATGTGAGGAGCTTTGCTTTTTTGCATTGGTCAGATTTAGGAATTTGGCCTGCCCCAGGTAGCAGCTTATTTTACTGGCTTTCTGTACTGATATAGAGATCAAGGATCTCAATCATAAGCAGTCCTGCTGAGCAGGAGCTGTACGAATGCCGAACAAAGAGACATCTCATGCTTTTTACTTCACTTTGAAATAGATATTTAGATGTGAGACAACAAGATCTTTCTTCCTCACAATAAGTACATGGAGCAGCATAAAGAGAGATGGCCAGCAGAAAGAAAGTTCTTTCACGGAACTCCCCAGAGGAGGGGCTGAATAGATTGGTAAGCAGGCTTAGATCTGAAACAGGCTTTGGGACACTTCTAAAAAGCAGTGATTCAGTGTGTTTTCTTCTCCCATCACTTAAAATCACCCAGACAAATACATACACACACAGCAAACACAGATTTCACTTATCATGTTCCCACCAGTGTCTGGTTAATTTTTTTTAATGCATCCATTTTGTGCTCATAAAAGCAAGCACACACACAAAATCCTGTGAATCCCGGTCTTTCCTTTTGGATGATGATTCTAGTGTTATTATTTCTACACACACACACACACTCCTGACAACTCTGTAGTTTATTGCAATTCCCAAAAAAAGCCCAGAGAACGCTGAGTAACCCTGTTTTTGAGGGAAAGAATAAGTGATGATGCGAACAGCTGTGAGACATAACCGGGTCAAAATATGAAATTGCAAGGCCATGAAAACAAAACTTCTGTACATGCCTATGGAGAGAGCTGTACACATGCTCTGGCTCGGTAGTTCTTACTCGCTGTCACACACACTACTTTTGCATCAGCTAGTGCTGGGACCTCGGATCTAAAGAGTTGCAGAGCCTATTAGATGCCTAATCACCCATGATTAATTCAAATGGAGCTTTCCCATTCACAGGAACACTCCCTGCTTCCGAACAAGAACAGCAGTGTTCTCCATTGTGTCTCAACACGCTCTATAAAGTGTGATGAAAGAGGACAAGAAAATTTCCTCGAGAAAGACAACAGTCTACTCGTGTTTTAATAAACTTGTACATTTAGTTCTTCACGAGTGCAGACTTTTATTACCTGTGGCAAGCCAAAACTGCTCAGCAACGCACGCCTGTGGGATAGTCCCTTTAGAGCTCTCAGAGCCCACATTAACATGCCAAACACGCTAAGGTTTACTTCTCTTTGTCCCTCTCACAGTTCCATCTGCGATTTCCTTAAAGTGAGACCCCGTTTCAACAGCACGCACCACTCACACGGAAAAAGATCCATTCTGGCAGGTTTCTAGCTACATCTGCTGTTCCTTGCATAAGACTTGTATATTTTAGAAATGGCAAGTCACGTCCTTGGCAGCCCATCCTCACCTGTGCACTACAGCACACAAAAGCTAAGTAGGTTTTACCCGCTCTAGCTGCGGGTACATGTAGGTGGAACTATTCCCCTCGGGTAGTCCTTCTTACTCAAGGAGGAAGGTGGGTGCGAGGTAAGAATTCTTCAAAGACATTATTCAGACAATTCACTTTTACAGCACCCGGAATGGTGCACTGAAAAAGCACCATACACCTCATAGACAGGAGTGCACACCTACAGTGGAGAGAGGGAACTCGATGGGGTATGCAGACAGGGCCGACGCAAAAGAAACCCAACAAACAAAACCCGAAAAAGAACACACCAGATTCTATAAAGGTCTTGCACTGAGGCACCCAAAACCATCAGTTCTAGCCAGAAGTCCCACCCAGAATCCTTAGATGACATTCTAAGCTCTCTCAATGATTTCTTGGTCACTCCCTGCCTCAGTTTCCTCAGTTACACAATTATGAGGTTAATTCTTATTTGCCAATACTGACAGAATGTGGATAACAGCAGGCTGGGTGGGGGAGGGCGTGCTGTTTTCTTCTTTTACTCTGGCACACTGCCCATAAATTACTGCTTAATTTCATGCAAAAGCTCTGACTTCTTCTCTTTTTTTTTTCTTTTAACAACTGCAGAAGCCCCAACCTTGGCTTGGGACATCCAGTTCCAATTGAAAATGCCCAGAAATTCTCTTCCAGCGGTAAAATTTCATGTAGAAGAACCACACCAGCTGCAAGTGCCTAATCCTGCTTCTGTAACCCCTACGAAATGTAAAGAGATGCATAAACCCAACACGGAGAAAGAAAAGCTCCTCCAGTACTGTGCTGAGGCAGCCGAGCCTTTCTCTTGCCATCAGTTGTACCAAATGACCTCTTGATACTTCAGTTCCAGCCAGACAACAATGTAAATGTTATCCTACAGAAAATGAGTTGTTGTAACAACAAAAAGAGGTCTTACAAGCTTCCAGGTAAGTAGAGACAAGCAAGAAACTGAAATGCGTAAAGCAAGTGCAATCAAAAGAGAACAACCTAACATGACAGGAATACATGCCAGGAGCTCCACACTCAGCTGGCCCAACCCAGCTCTCCAAACACACCCAGAGGGTGAAACAAGTCGCTCCCTCACACACGCTGTGACTGGGGTCTGCACCGGCAAGATAAAACCGAGATAAATGAACCCAGAAAGCACACAGAGCCTTCCTTCCCTGCTGCCCTGGACCTTCCCCACCTGGCCCTGCCAGCTCCATGCAGGCAGGGCTCTCCTCCCGTGCCTTTGGGATGAGGGGACAATGCCAATGCTTCACTCTCCCACTCCCAGAGCAGCCAAGCTGCTCATTCCTACAGTAAATACCAGTTAACACAGGTGTTTTAAACACCCTGCAAACTGAGCCCACGCACCTCTGTTGACCAGAGGGATCACAATCCTCCTGCCCAGCCCCAAACCCCATCAGCTGGACTGGTGTCTCTGGGCACCTGGGTGTCTTCAGACCGTCACAGCCCCTGACAGCTGCAGCCACCATCCCTCGGTTCTGAAGAGGGAAGAAGGAAAGTGAGAAGTTTCTAGAGAAGAGTCACCTTCCTCCCATTGTCCTGCCCGGGCTGTTAATTGACTCCCCGCTGAGAGAAGTATACCAGTCCCTCAGCACTTCTCACAAGCAGGCTCTGGAGCCTGTGGGGAAATGACAGCTTTGCCCGGGGCTGAGATGGGGATGGGCAGAACTTTGGAAGCCCCTTTCTCCTCCTGGTAAATTGCAAAGTTTGCAAAGTCTTGGGATCTGTTTTCAAATTAGCAGTGTACTTCAGGCATCACAAGGCTTGTATTCTTGCAGTGCACAGGAAGCCATGGGCTACTGTGAAATGGCCACCAGCTGAGGTATGGCATTGCTCTGAAAACCATGAGGTGATACGAGGCCAGAGCACACAGTTAATGCAGTTTTATTAGATCTCTGCACAGCCACAAGTCACTGTATGATTTTACCGCCTGCTCTGGCCATCCTGGCAGACTACCTCTACTACCTTGAGCTGACATCCATCTTTACTATAAGTATGAAGAAGAAATGAAACTTTCTTCAACAGGGAGGTTAACCTGCCTTACCAAACAAAACAAAAACAAACAAACAAACAAAAAAAAAACCAAACCAAAACAAAACAAAAAGTATGATTAGGGCTGTAAGTTTCTCTGATGCATCAGAATCATCAGTTTCACAGAAAGGACCACAGGGCTGACAGAAAACTCTGACATACTCAGTTTCCCAGGAAGAAGCCTTGGTGTTGTAAAGTCTGTCCTCCTCTGTCAAAAAAGGAAGCTATGAGACTAAGACTTAGTTCATTCCTCCCACATCACTCCTTTAAAGTACCACACCACTGCCCCAGATGGATGCAGCTTACTCAGTTTTCTTCATGGTTTCCAGCTTGTCCTTAGAGCTGAGGAAATCATTTGTCCTGTAACTTGATAGTAAAATTCACCTATAGAATGTACACAAGCTCCCAACTGGCTTCCAGATGGCAAGAAAGCCATCTGATTTTTATTAACTTCATTGGATTTGAACCTGGGAGCTGAAAAGCCTCACATCTCACAGCCAGTCATTGGCTGAGTCCATTCCCTGCTGCTGAGCAGACACTTAGAGCTGTTCTCTCCTATGACAAAGTGTAGCCAAGCCATGTGCACCTGAATCTTCCAGAAAAAGCACTTCAAATACAGTAACAATTTTAAATTCACAGTTAAGTGTGACTGCTCACACCACATTGCAGTTTAAAAGCCACGAGGCACAGGTGTGTTAATCAACCCAGATCTATGGCAAAGCTTATAACAAAACCCAGCTCCCTCTGCCTGTAGTGTTAAGCTGTAACTAGAAACACAATCTTCCTTTATATTAACACCTCCTCTGCCCCGTGTCATTGAGAATAATTAGATAAAAATTGCAGCAACATAACTAGAATGGAAATTAGTTGGAAGCCCTTGATAAGATTTTCTTCATTGCAAGGTGATACTGCTTTGTTAGCTTCCAGCTGACACACAGAGAACTGGCAATAGCTTTGTGGTCTTGCATGGAGCCTGAAATGGATGCATTTCCACCTCTTCAGCTGAAAATTTAATGTCATGCATTGATTTTCTGCTCAGCCTTGATGTGTCCTTCACGACCTGAGGCTCAGGCAGTTGCACTGAGAGCTCACTCTAGAACTGGAGATTTTGACAGGAAAGTTCTGTTAGATGTTACACCATAACTTTGTTTGAAGGGTGTGGAGGAAATGCTGTCCAACCTGTTAACTGCGTAAAAGGCCTTTTGAACTGCAGTTACCTGTTGGCACAGAGCTCAGTTGGGCAATCTTAATTGTTTGCATTTGATTATACATATAAAGAAAATGTGGAGCTGTGTCACATTGAACCAAGATATTTTCAAAAAGACGTGGATAAACAGCTCAGGAACACACTGCAGGAACACTTGCAAGTCTGCCAGGGGAAAAACAGGGGAGAGACCTCAGGTCAGCCTTTTACATTCATTCACGTAGTTGTTCATCTATTCACAGTCACCACCCTCCTTAAGTGCTAGTGGGTTTTGGTAGAACACAAAGAAGGAAAGTTTTGAGTGGACAAAACACAGAATCAGTATCCTCAAAGGGTGGCCAGTACTCGCATTTGGACTGGGTTCTCCCACAGAGAACGTTTTGGGAGAGTGAAGGTTCACAGTCCAGACCCACATGCACACATCCAAAGAAACACAGCAATAGGCACTTATCACGGGGTTTTATGGGACTGGTGTCAGCCTAAAAACACACACAGGAGAGCACAAAGTATTCTGGTCACCCAAAGTACAGGCATCCCCCACTCCCTGTGGCCAGGCTCTCAGAGGGCATTTATTGTGTAGTATGGGAGTTTTGGTAATGGGGAGACTGCCAGAGGTACAGAAAGGCAGCTGGTTTGGTTAGCAGAGGATGCACTGTGACTGTTTTGTAGAGGAAAAATATAGCAATGACTAAGGGAAGAAAAACAGAAGAGGAAGAATGTATTTATTGTCAAAGGGCTCCAATGCACATCCTGATTTTTAGCATCAGCCTTTTTTGGTCTACACGCATTTATATGGAACAATTCCTGGGTGGTGAGAAAGAAAATAAATGTAGTTCTGTAGGCTGTATGTCAGAATATTCATGACAGCTGTAGATGATTTACAGCTTACCAGACACTGAGATCAGTGCTCGGACCACACTGGCTCTTTTCCTAAGACAAGGCACAGGTCTGTATAACACAGAGGGATTAGGGCCTATCTGTCCATCTGAGACACTCATGGGACATAAGGTTTCTGATGCCAGGGGAAAAAAAGTTTCCATTTACTGCCTCCTGGCTCTGCCCCATGAGCTGCAGCATCTCATGTGCACCACTAGTGTTTCAGCTGCTTTTTTTGCTTACAAAGCAGATGTTTGATAGACACAGAAATAATTCCTTCAACATCTGTTACAGCTTTGGTCAGCTCTTATTCAGATAAGAGGCCCTGTATTTCTGCAGCCACCCAGCCAAGGCCTTATGCAACTTGGTTAAATTGTCAGCTTGAGTAAGTGGCAGATACCTCTCTATGGGAGAAGAAAACAAGTCTTTTGTTAGATGTCAGTTTGCTTTTCCTTTGGGCTCACATTTTGAAACACTTTATTTTTTCCTTGTTTTGGGAAGGTTTTCATAATGTGGAGTCTTCATGCATCAGAACATGTGCTGCTCCTGCCTGTGCCAGCCTTCTGTGCTCTGGTGTAGAGGCACGTCAGTTCTGTCTCTGCAGGAACACAGAGCTTTCCTGGGGTCCATTGCTGGACTCACTGGTGCTGAGTGGCCATTTTCCTACCCCCAGGCCTCCTCCTCTCTTGCTGACACTGTTCGCTCTGTGCAGGGTAGAGTCTACAGCTGACATGGGAAGTTTAAAAGATTCTCTTTCCGGAAGTAAAATATCATCCTGTGACCATCCTTTAAGGAAGGGAAAAGAGAAAATAGGCTGAACTCACCAAAATCCTCCTCTCAACAAGCAGAAGAGAGTCCCAAGATATTTTTTCACACAAATGGGAAATGTAGGAACATATAATACAGAGGTACTCCCCCTGTGTGGACACAAGCCATCCACAACAGCTTAACACTGACCTAGAATTTTACCCACTCAATAGGGCAAGCCCAGCATCAGGGATTAGTGCATGGTCTCAACAGCACCAGGTGCTGCAGACTCAGCTCTTGTTGGCTTAAATGTGTTTTTCTATAGTCCCTATCTATGGTGTTATCAAAACTCCTTGGTTCACTGAAACAACACCTGGCTCAGAATTTAAGCACAGGACCTGTGTACATGAGGCAGCAGAAAGTCTGCCTGGCACATTTCACAGGTGTTTTTTGATCCTAGAAGTAACAGGATATGTGCTGATGATATGGAAGAGCTGACGCCAAAGCAGCCAGAATTAACCCACAGATCTTTAATTAGGAACACCTTGGGAAAAATGCAGACAAAAGAAAAACTTCTGTATTTCCAGTGAGAAGCTGAGAATAAAACTGAGCTTCATCAGTTCAGACATGAATTTCCTCTGGGCTGATTGCTCTGGGAGTGGCCATCACAAAAGCAGATCTAGGAAATAGGAAAAACACGGGTGAAGTTCAAAACAACAGCACACGACCACTCTTCACAAAACTGGAGTCATAAAAGGTCGAAGGAACTATGAACACTTACCCTTCTACTGTACCTCCCTCTGAAGGACTTCACTGGAGACACAAGCCAGATTGTGACATCTTTACTCTGCACCTTGCTATCTACATGACCCCATTTGATTTTATGGTTCAAAGCAGCAGCTGAAGTACAAAGGGATCAGACTCCTGCCCTAGCTGGTGCCATGTCAGTCAGTTTAGGATTGATGAAAACGTTGAGTCAAAAATTACTGTGGCTTTCCCCTGGCATTAGTTTTGATATTCAGAGTCCAAAATAGCATCAGTTACAAATACAGAAGTCTGATAATCAAGGTATTTGTCAAGCAAAAATGTAAAATTACCTGAGGTGTTGAGCACTGCTCTCAGTGGTTGATACACTGCATATGGAACATTATTTACTGCATGAAAAGGTATGAAGGGCTCTGGCCTGCTCTTACACCTCATCTTCCAGATTCAGACGAGGGACCATCTTAGATCCTCCTTGGAAAGGTCACTGAAGTCAGGCCCACTGAGGTAAGGGAGGGTGAATCAGGAGCCTGCTCTGTGCTACATTTCACTCTTGCTGAAAGAAAGGTCACCCACAATGGTAATTCCACAGTGAGTAAAGTGGTGATCATTAGATCATCATAGCATGGCACACTCCTTTTGTTGTTACAATAATCCTAATAAAAAAATCTTCACGAGGCTTCTCTTGGGTGTAGCTGTCCTTAATAAGCATTTCCTCTTGCAATTCATCTCAGTTCAGTTAAATGATAATTCCACTAAGAAAGACTGTCCATACAGCAATGGTATGCATGACATGATCCTGCAGGTAGCCAATATTTAAAAGAACTAAAAAATCTGAAATGTGTTTATGGACATTTCACAGTAGTGAGAAATTAAATTACATTAGATGGGAGTGGATTAGAATAATTTTTTTCTGGCCTATATTGTGGGGGATTTCTGGGAACTTGAAATCACATGATAAATCCATTCTTCAAAGGAGAAAGAGATGGAGCAGAATTTCCTAAAGATTTTCAGATGTTTCTTCAGCTCCCAGGTACAAATTGTGTTGATTCTTCCCTTTTGGCCTCCTCCTCTGAATTTTGAGTGTTTAGAGAAAGTGCTCCTGAGCTCCTGCCAGGCTTGTTGGGGTAGGGACTGCCTGAATGTCCCCCGCCTGTACATCCACTTCACTTCACAGCCCAGGACTGGGGCTCCTCTGCGCTGCCATATCCAATCAACATCTTGGAATACTCACTGGAACCTTTCTGACTTTGTGTCATGTTCATGGGTTGAAGTGCCCACTAATACCAGAGATGCTTCAGTGTGGGAATCAGACCTAATTAGATGCTGCACCTTCGTGTTTCAGCCACTAGCCCTCATTTTGAGTCAAAGCAAGCTGCTGAAACTTTGAAGGAAGGGAATGGAGCCCTCTTATTTATCAATGACACAAAACAACAGCTACCCAAGAAGATGAGGAAGAATGCTTTGAAGCACCAGTGCAGCCCTGGGACCTATTTCACAGTAAAAATCTTCATTACAGTGTTGCTCTTTAACCAAGTATTTCCATTTCTGGTTCTCACTGCTGGTGTTTTAGCTTACAGGGGTTCTTCAGAATGGTTAAGATCTTCCCTTCCCCTGTACAATTGCTCAACATGCTCACAATTTTGAGACAATCCCTATTAGTCAAGGGCAGAACTTGGACTGCCATGCCAGAATTTTGCATTTGCAACTTTTCTGCAAGCATATTTTTTGGTTTAACCCTCAGGTCAGACATCTAGCTGATATATATATATATAGAGAGAGAAATTACTTTCTGTGGACCCAACTCAAATGAATCTGAGTGTCCGAAGAGGGAATTATTGTTTGCAACTTATTGCACTTAGAGTTGCAACACAGGGGAGAGTGGTTTTTTGCCTTTTTGCTTTTTTCCCCCTTGTCGCCTTTGGAAATTTCACAACCTTCAGTTAGCCAGACTCTGAGTCTGAGCTGAGGATCTTGCAACACTGGTTTATCAATGCCACTGAAAAACAAATCTGCACAGCGTCATAACTTCCATTTGGAAGGTTGGATCTAAGCTGACAGCAGATCAGATGAGATCTCAGGAAAAAGAAAAGTCAGATCTCTTGATTCAGACTGACGTGGAGTTGCAGCCTGGCAGCACATCAGCCTTCTGGTTAGCACAGAGACCCATGGCCCACGGCTTCACCGAGGACAAACTGACACAGTGCAGTCAGTCAGGCACGTCCCACCACAAAGAGAAGCATTCTCATGTCCTGGGACCTGTGGGGCACAGCCAGGAGAGGCACAACAGACATTATAGTGCAGGGTCTTCCAAGCTATAGCCCAGGCCAGAGACCCAGATGCCACTCATCCAGATAATCCCATATAATCAATGTTCACTAATCCTGCTCTTGCCCAACAAGACAAGCTTAGAAATGCTCTCACTGATGCTTTTGGAATATGTGACCTGGGGGCTGTTGGTTTTGTTTGCATTTTCCTCTTTATTTGCTCTCTGTTACTACGTTAATGTAGTTCTGCCTGCATGTACTGTTGCCTGGATCTGTCCCATGATCTTGTTAGTGATGTCACAAGCAGGGTTATGACCACTTGTGACAGCACATGCTAAAACAACCTTTCAGAAGATTAGGAAGCCACTGGGAAGACTAACATCCTGGAGGCAGAAATTCCACTTCTGTGTGAAATGTCCCATGTCAGTAAAACTTTAAAGAGGGGGAGAAATATGTGGAGCTTAAGGAACTCTGCATCAAACGCTGGATTTTCCTTTAGGTCTCATTCCAGGCTCAACAGAGAGACTAAGGATCAGGGACTTCATGTTGACTTCATCTCTTTCATTCTGTATTCTTGAAGGGAACAACTGAAAACGTGAGAACTGACTTTTCCTAGAACCTCTTCCGCTTTTCCTGGAAATCAGTCTTCAGTCACATGATAGGGTTTTGCTGCTCTTTAGGAATTCCAGATCCTGACTGAGGCAGACTGTAAACAAGGAAACCTGATACCTCAAGGACAGAAGGAGAGAACAACATGTCCATAGACACACTGGAGTGTTTTCAAGAATTGCAATGTGTTCTGTGGTTTGTTTATAAATGTGCCTGTCTCTGACTGTACACACACATGTATACACACTCCTACAAAGTACATCCTATCGTTTATTCTCCCACATCGCTGCAGGCAGAGAGAGTCAGTCATAAACAAAATGACATTCTCCAGGACAGGCACTGATCTTTCAGCCCAGTCCCAACCACAGCCCTCTCTTTGTGTCTGCAGCTCCGTGGTTTCAAACTCAGTTATTTTCTGGTGTAAGGCAGAGATTGCAGGGCCTTGTTTGTGGGTGCAAGCAGGTATATGAGCACCCACAAGCTACCACTCAATACCAGCCTCTCTTGACTGGTTGGTTACTAAAACCCTGTCTGGCTTTTAAGGAAAGTATCTGACTTTGTGGCTGCTGGAGATGCGACATGGGGTGGGCAAACAGAATTTTTTTGGCAAATAAGCACTGTGGCTAAAAAAGAGATGGGACAGATTTCTCAAAATGCACAAGGAGAAAAAAGGAACTTGGGGAATCAGGGTAGCCCTGGATTGGTACAGCCAAACGGAAAATGGGAACTGCAGGAGAAGCTGAACCTTTACACTAGAGCATATTCTTTCTCCTCCAAGTCAGACACAGTTTGCAGTCCTGTGCCAAATATTCACATTAACTACTAAGAGCTCCTTAATCCTGAGACATTTTTATTCTTAATATTAAACATTTATCCCTTATCAGAAAACTAGCCTTAAACCTAATACAGCTGGAACTCCGTCAGAAACAGGGTCAAAATGGCTTCTTCATCCTCCATTTACAATAGACAACTTTGAGACAGTTGGAGACAAACATTTGCTATCAAGTACTTCCCAAGTGAGTTAATTTCTTGCCATTTGCAAAATGTTGATCGAGGAGCCCTGTTTGATCGAGGAGCCCTGTTTGCTCAAGTCTGTTTTGGAGGCAGAGCTCTGAGTGGTACTCCGAGAGGAACACTCACAATCACAGCATCCAGGCCATTAATTAAAGCTTTATAAAACCCCAGCAGAAGTTACTGGAAGGATTCCCAGTGATCCATTAGATTTTGGAGAAGGCTTGAAATACAACAACTTAACCGATAAATGCAGAGACCTCTTCCCTCTCTTGCAAGGTTTTTCCTGCTATTGGATGCTTTGCATGTCAGATGCGATCAGGATCAGTGGCCAAAATCTCTGCCAGAAAGAAAAGGTGGTTTGTTTTGTGTGTGGTCACCTCAGGATTGGTGTTAGGGCTCGGTTCGAGCTGCCAGGTGCTGTCTCTCCATCTTCCTTCTGCTGTGGGGTCTCCAAGGTCTTGCAATCCCATCACAATTCTGCCTGTACTGCACGTAGCAAGGAAAGAGCCTTGTGGCCAGTTTGCCATATCACACTGAAACAGGCTGAGCTTTACTGGTCAGTGTGGGCAGTGACCTCTGGGTATTTATCTGAACAACTTCACATCACAAAACTGTTTGCTTACACTGCATGTGGAGCCACCATTCAGAGCCATCCACAGAATCTTTTCTCAGTCCTCTCCATTGTTACACCCTGCTTTAGCCGAGGAAACACCAAGACCAAAATAGTGGAGTGGTGTAAATCTGAAACCACTGGAAAGAAAAAGCCTCCCCCATCTCAAGGACCCTGGCAGTGAAGCTTCTTGCTTAGGCAGCTGCTGGAGAATCATTTTGTTCTAGCCTCGAGCTAAGCACCTGCCAGGCCATTTTTCTGCTGCAGTTTTACTTTCTGCAAAAATAGAGCTAATTATTAGATGTCACTAATACAATTTATACCCATCTTAAGAGGCTAATAAATAGTGGCAAATTCATGAGGACATACACTTAGACTTGACATTCAATGTTAATACTAATCACATAATTGAAGAATTCAGCTCTCCCAGTAAACCAGAGGGGCTATGACGTCCTGTTTTTCCCTCCTGTCTGAGTACAGCGACACAAACAACTCACTGTGACTTTGCCATCCTGCAAGGAACTGCCTGTCTGCAGTTGGATACACCCTTGGATGAATGTCAGTGTGCTGCCTTGGCCATGAAAACATGGGAAGATGCTTTCTACCCTCTACAGTGTTGGAGTGGGCAGCTGGGCTCTTACTGGGACAAGCCAGAAATCAGCCCCAATTTATCTCGCTCATGCAGTCATAGCCTGGAGCTGCTGCAAGACAATTCTGGTCCCAGATTTTCATCTCTGGATCCTCTGGAGATAATGGGCTGAAATATCTCAGAGGAAGATTAGAAAAAACAGCCAACAGCAATATCTTTGGCCAATCAACAATTTTTTTTCCTAACGAGCCACCAGTGTGTGGATGCCTGATGGTTTATGTCCCTTCTGATATTTTTCTCTCCTATCACTTATAACTGTGAATCCTCTCATTAGTCATACTGCACTCATTCCAGCACATCATTTAATCTTTCTTCATCAAAACACCATTTAGACAAAGATTATCTTATTTGAAATGTGGCTGCTGCCGTCACTTCCCTCTCTGCTGTATTTGTTCGCTGCTCTATTCTTTTTTTAGTCGGTCATGCCAGGTAGCTTTTGATGAGTAACACACTGTTCATCTGTTGCTGTCATGTAGCCAATAAAACCCCAAAGATGCCATCAGAAGTAAAAATAAAGCCCATTGCACGATACTGAAATAATCTTTTCTGCATGAGAGTGTGAGCCCTTACCCGTCAGCCAGATCTTTCCCTACCATTCTCCTAATCCCTCTCAAGAAAATATCTTGCTTATCTGCAGAAAAAGAAAGCACAAATGCCCTAGACTTCACTTGAAAGAAGCATTAAAAAACTAATTGCAGATAAAAGTTGCTAGAGAGGAATATTCCTGCTGTGGCTACAGCTGCTTGGAGAGGCAAATTGTCCCTGCTTAGGTTAATGTGAGAGCATGCCTGTTTCTTGGCTGAAAAGTCGTGTATGCACCATGGATTTGCAAGAATAAGCTAATTTATGTTATTGGTGAAAATGTGTTTGCAAGTAAAGTAGTCGGCTTCAGAAATCTGCTGTGCTGCCTTGCTGTGTAAAAGTGGCCAGCAGAATGCACTGTACGTGCAGCACAGATATAATTTGGATCATTGCTCAATGCCCACAGGGCCAGGGTTAATAAAGCAAAAGGGGACAGAGCACCAAAGCACTGTTGATATCTGTATGTGCACCAGAGACCATTTCATTGGCTTGTGGAGGAGCTTTCTGTCATGTAATTGCTCAATATTCAAAGCAATACTTGATACTGCTTATCCAGAGAGCTACAGTTCCAACCAGAAAAATATATAGACGGACAAAAAGGGCAGTGTGGGGAAAGTCATAGCAGGAGTTGCAATGAAAAAGCAACTAGCCAAAGAAAGAAATTTGGTAATCAAGCAACACGACATAAAGGTTGGTCTGGGATCTGTAATGGAACTCAAACTTTGGACGTTTGGATAGCAAGGGTGTGATTTTGGAAGGAATTAAGGGATTCCCACTATGATTTGAAGTGGGCTACAAATTATTCCCATCACAAAGGTAGGAATGAAGGTTAACAACACCTGGCAGAGAATTAAGCAAATGCAGATCTGGTGATTCCTGTGTGTGATATCAGTTCCTTTCACCAGGTACCTTCTCCTTGCTTAGAACAGCAGGTCAAATGCAGTTTGTGAGGGCACCCATGGCGGAAGAACTTGTGTTCAGGGGAAAGTTTTAAACAGGAATAAGAAGGAAAAGGAGACTGCTGTGTTTTGGTCATGGCAAAAGTGGAACTGGGGCTGCAGAAGGAGACAAGACTAGAGTGAGCAGGGTTGTCAAAGCAATACCCAACCACCTGTGGAGGGAAGGCCTGGGACACCCTCACATTCCCTTCTCTAACACAGAGGGAGGGATTTGGGGATCTGAACTAGAAGGGGGTAGGAGAAGGAGGAGGAAAGAGAGACACTTGCAAGCCAGCTGTGAGCAACATTGTCCCCAGAGTCAGGTCCAGCTGGGGGAAGGAGGAAACCTGGCCAACCTGGGATGCAGCTGTAATTTTAACAACCAGATGGCAGGCCCCGTGCCCAGCCTGAGGTCAGGAACCTGTAGGTTTTCCTCCAACAAGTCACCTTCTCATTTCTCACCCTGCACTGTCAACCTCCACTTCAGCATGATTTACTGTCACAAAGACACAGAGAAACCAAGACAGACATTGCCAGAGTAGAGAGCTTTGGGACAGCCACATAGTCACACTCATGTTGGTGGAGGAGCAGTTTGAGTCAGTCTTTCATAAAGTGGCCTTACAAGCCACAGGACAGCGGCTCACACTCTCTCTTCTCTCTAGTAGAGGCTCACAGAGGGTCTCTGCTGGCTGTCCTGGCTGGGCAGGCTTCCCCGAGGAAGGGAAGGGCAGGACCTAACACAGTTTGTTTTGCACATGTTTTAATCAGCAGAGCGGAGCTTCATGAGCACTCTTGTACATGCCAGAAACAACCCTCCTACACAGAGCTGTCAGTGATGTTACACAGAGTGAGAAGGCAAGAAGGCCCAACCTCATACGGGCCAGAGCTGCTATTTTCAGGCTCAGATCAAGAGCCTGAGGGCTGGACTTAGGAGATTTTCTTCTCAATTCTGTTGGACACAGTGAACAGGATCTGCACTGGTGCAGAGGATGTGGCGGGGGGACAGGAACCCCCTGCAGAAGTTTTTTATGGCTTTTTATGACAGGCAGGTGAAGCTGGGGTTTCCCACAATTGCTTGAACGAGCAAGTGCCTGTCTTTCCTTTGCTGAGTTTGTATTTATCCTTTTCACCAGTGCTAGGCTGTTGTTCTATTGCAGCCCAACGGTGATGATAATAAGATAATGCAGAGTTTGGACTGCTGGGAGCTTATAATTACTTCTTTTGAAAGTAGTTGTAAGTATATGTGTGTGTTCTCACACAGATATATATGCACACATATATGTGCTCACCTACTGATACCCTGCACGTCCTCTGTAACAAGCAGGGAGACAAAAGTAATGCTTAAAGACACTGCATAATGAGTCACAGATTGTAGGGGCTTAACCCCTCATGTTGCCACTGACAACAGAAGCACTTTTGCCCTCCTCAGTGGGGTGATAAGCCCAGGTTGTTCTTTGGTACTGTGGGGATCTGTGCCTACAACAGTCACAGTTTCATAGATCCTTATTTGAGATTATATTTTTATTTCATTTTGGCAAGATATTATCTTTTTATTCCATCTGTAGTAATACAAAACCCCTTTTGAGCATTATAATCACTACCACTGGTAATAATTTCTGTAATGATGAGTAGCAAGCCCCTCTGGCACCATATAAGAAATATCTGCACTCCCCCCCAAAATGATGGCAGGGAGTTGCTCAGGGATACTAATCATAGTCTCCCATCCTTTACCACACTGGAAGCAGGAAGAAATGACAGCAAAGCCAATGAGCTGGTTGTTCCCCAAGACCAGTACCCACCACCAAATTAGAGCTAGGAATGCTGGTGCACAAATGGAGTCTGCCATGGGAAAAAATCTTACTCCCAGCAGCTTCCTAGGATTGCTGTGGCGAGTACAGGATTTCTCATCTGCAGGTCTAACCCTGCCGAACACAAGCAGTTTAAGCACAGACTGCTAAAGATCCCCTTGCCTTCCATGGGCTCATGATCAAGTTGTAATTGCTCAGCTATTGCATCTGTTTGCCTAATTAAAACCAGCTGTCACTGTGCGAGCTCCCATCCAAGAAATAGCTGTGCAAATAAATTTTTTATTGTTAATGTAAAGAACAAATTTGTGGCCTCTGCCCTAACTGGCCCTTCAAAAGCAGCATTGTTGTTTTAATTCCTTCCAAGTTCACACAAAAATGTGATCTCCAAAAACAATCAGTTCCTGTCCTTTCCTACTATCCAGCACAAGGCCTGAGACATTTCCCATTTGCATGGATTTATTGCCTAGTAATTATAGTTCATGAAATCCATTCACAGTAAAGTGTGTCCTGGATACTCCCACTCATCCTGGCAAACCAAATGTTTAACATCATGAGGGGTATAAAAATATAAGCAACCGTATTTGAGTCACTTTTAGTTACAACAGATTAGTTTGCAGGGTCTGGCAGTGTTTATAGTATAAATCACACTTTGGAGATGGGAAAATACTCTGAGATTATCTAGTTCAAATGGGTTTTTATGTAAGTATGTATTTTTTGCTGCTTTCATCAAAACCTAATTTGAGAAACATCTCCATGTACAAGACTTCCACCACTTCCCTTTGGGATTATCCAACAACTTGACAGAAATCACTGTTAGGAAATATACCCTGACATTCAGATCTATAGTCTCCATTGCTCAGTTTAAGCTTTTTACTTCTTCTAGCATCCT
Organism: Machaerirhynchus nigripectus; assembly: GCA_013397975.1. Taxonomy (NCBI): domain Eukaryota; kingdom Metazoa; phylum Chordata; class Aves; order Passeriformes; family Dicruridae; genus Machaerirhynchus; species Machaerirhynchus nigripectus. The sequence continues at coordinate 2,294,388 of VZRQ01008285.1, read as the reverse complement.
ATTCCCTTCCTTTATTACATCATTCAGTGTTCACAGCCTCCAGATCCTTGCAGCTGGTTCAAGCATCCTGTCATTTATCAGTGTTTCTCCCAACTAACCAGTGTGCCAGTACAGGCAAGGACACTTCTCCAGCTCTGCTTCCCTCCATGTCAGGAATCACCCTACAGCTCTTGAACATGGGTTTTCCAGCAGCAGAGAAAAGAAAGGATTGCTAAGGACAGGTCAGTGTCCAAATCAAACAGTCATGCTCATATAAAGGAGCCACTTACAGTGTTTTGAATTATTTCATTTTTAATAGGTGTTTTTCCCCTCTGGTAATGGTTCAATCACCTTTCCCTTAGCTGAATCACTCCCCTGACAAGAAAACGGGAGCAACCAACCGAGACATGTTTGGAGCTAAAGGCAGCTGCTGTTTACTTGCGTGTTTTGCTTTCTCACAGAAGTGCCCGGTACGCTGCGGCCCTGACGCTGAGCAAGGAGAGACTGTGTGCATGGGGCATGGAAAGGGCATATTCCCCTCCTTGGCAGCAGTCCCTTGGCAGCAGCAGCAGCATAATGCACAGTTCAGTGCCCCGACTTCCTCCTCCTGACCCCCTGCTTTATTCTGCACTCTCCCCACACGAGTGCTTGCCCCTCTGCTCGCTCAGTGCCCTTGTGAGGCAGGACAGCTGGAGCTGTGGCCCTGGCTGAAGGCAGCTCAGAATTCCCACCGACTCCTCCGAGGCCAGGATTTCACTTTAAATGACCATTCTCCAGAAGCAATGAAGGATTAAAACTGTGCCACATGAGTGCACTGGTTAAAATGGAAGACGTGCTAAGCAGTTGCAGGGTCCAAAAAGAGTTACAGAGGGTCAAGTTTCCAGTTCAGTGAACCCTGTCAGCTGTCCCAGGGCACTGCCTCACTCGGGAGAACAGACACACACACCAACGAGAGTTAGAGGCTGAGATTTTCAAAACTCAGGGCACTGGACACACAAAATCCATTTGCTTTTATGCTGATTGGGAATGAGATTCCTACCAGATCCAAGCCCAGGAAGGCACACACTGTCCTCCAAGTTCAGAAAGAGGTTTTCTGGATCTGTCAATGCCTGGCATTGCCACAGCACCTGCAACAGCTCCACTCAGCACCACAACCCACATGGCTCCTGGAAGAGGTGCCAGGTGTGCCGAGAGCCACACGCTGCTCCCAGCAGAGCCATGCTGGCAGGTGCAGCCACTGCTTTGGTGGCCACAGGGCTGCACTGCCCCCTCTACATCACTGCTTTTTGCCACAGAGGAAGCCGGTAGCAAAGACATCAGGCAGTGAATGAGATTATTGGAAAGGGAAGCAATGAAGGAAAGAATCCAAGGCAAAAAGAAAATCCTTCCCTTTCAGAATGTCTGACCTCTTAGGAGCTGCTCATACCACTTGAATATGAAAAAGGTAGCTCAAGGTGCACACCATGCAATCACCTGTGTTGTTTTACACATGCAGAGATGGCTTGCAGCAAGCACTGAACTGTTTAATTGCCAACAATTTAGCTATATTTTAAATAAGTGCAGAACAGAGTATCTCTTTTAAAATGTTTGAAACAAGCTCCTGGCCAAACTTGGCAGCCCCGCCCCTCTTTTACTGAGGGCAAAGCTCCTGCTTGATCACCTTACAACATGCTGTAACCTGCAGCTGGGAGAAGAATAAACCCCTTCTCATAGAGATGAGGTGTTTATAAAACAGTCACCTCCAGCAATGGTAAAACAAACACAATAGAAAATATCAGGTTCAGCTACCTCTGTGCCCACTTTCCCTGTGTGGAAACGTCACCAACTGGACAAGGCTGGCACACAACCAGAGAAGCACCTCAGCCCTTTGTACAAACTCCTGCTCCTGAGGAAGTTCCCTTCTTATTCCCAAAACCACATATCTCCAAGGAGGAAAAATGCTTCTTTCCTCACCTTAGCACCTTCAAAAGGGCCCAGGTGAGGCAGGGTGTAAGAAGCAGTACAGTCCAGAATGTCAGAGCCAGTGTTGAGCTGCACTCCTGCATTCACCTCTTCTGCTGACAGCCTGCAGCAGAGCTGGTCCTGCCAGCACAGCACAAGCATGAGTGTGTGCCAAAACCCCTATTTTGACAAAACAAGACCTATCTGTATAGAACTCTACAGGGCCAAGAGGTCTTCCATGGTGCCAGCAAATCAAATGCCCTGACATTATCTCCCCTTCTGTCATAGGCTTAGTGCTCTGATTGTTACTCTGAACATGTACCACAAAATGCCTCTGCTGTGCTGGGATCCCAGTTGTACAGGATGGAAAGCTCTTAAGATAAAAATTTCTAGGGCTTAAAAGAAAAGCCATTCTGAATGCAAAGCTGAATTCAGTTCAAGGTCAGAGTTTTTCTTGTTCAACATACCAGACCACAGCATAATTTGTAGAGTGAGTATGTCAGTCAAAAAAGTCTGCAGCTTTCTGACAAGCTCTGGCCCATTGCAATGTGCCCCTCTCTCCTGGGAGAGTGCAGTGTGAAGACCTACACGGTGTCCTGTCATCTCTGCAAGGTATTTCATCAGTCACCAGGCTGTTCTGCAATGTGCTCAACAGCAATATTGTGTAAGCTCAAAGAAAGTGAAGGCAAAGAGCAACTTTGGTAATCCCTGGCCAGGTCAGTGAAGGTGATGAAGCCTGGGAATGGTCCTGCCGTTCAGTCACATTTCAGGTGGTGATTAGATATTTGCCAAGGGTTTTGCAGGTGTTTGCAGTGCTGAAGCAAGGAAGCAAAGGCTCTGAAAAGAGATAGATTTAAGCTCTTTTACTGCATCAAGCTGGTTGACTAAATGCAGCAAACAGTGTAAAGTTTCATGTCTGTGCTTCTTCCCTTTGCTGGAGCTCATACCTCAAGACAAAATTGTGGTTTATAATAACTTTATTTAAAAAAATGGTAATCAGCAGTAATTGTAATCAATACTTCGCAAAAGAACAGCCAAGGAAGGGAACTGAGCCCAAGGGAATGGGTTTAATCAGCTTTGTTGACATTTGGCCTGGTTAGTATAACTGGAACCGGTCTTCTGTCTTGTTTAAGGACAAAGAAAGTCTTGCCAAGTCAGCACCAGTAAACCCCAGACCGTTCATGAGAACCAGTCTTAACATTAGATCAGGGAGGGGGGAAAAACCAGCAAACCACCAACACCAAAACACATTTTTCTTGAGCTTCCACAAAGCTTTCACCTGCCCTGAATGACACTCCAAGAGCTGACCGTGGCTTCCTCCTGCCCACAGGGTTTCGGTCAGAAAACACCTTACTTTGCTCTCCGGAAATGGATACATTAATGGAGTTCACACTAGAACATGAGATGGGGTCTTTGCAACCTTGAGCTTCCTTTGATTCCCCCACTTACTGTGGGGTGCTTTTCATGCTGCTCTTCTGGTTTGAGGGATACACAGCAAAAGCCATCATTTCCAGGAGCAGAGGCAACGCATCCAGACAGGAACCACTCTGAGCGAGGCACCTGGCAGGACACACACGCTGCCCTGAATGGGAACGTGGGATGCGCCTGGGGTTTTTTCACATGGTAAATGCACGTGAGGGTTGTTCAAATGAAAGGTGCTGAAGTCCCATATCGATCTCCCTGACAGGCAACAGCAACGCAACGTGCCCTGGCCCTGACCCCAGGGGTATCCACTCTGGCTGGGCACTGGGCCCCTCCAGAAGCAAAGCCAGCACACAGGGCAGGTAATGTCAGCGCTCTGACGACCAGACAGAGGACGTTTATCTGTTGGGTATGTGAACTCATTCCCATCGGGAGATAGTTTTGTTTAACGCTGCTAAACATCTCCAAAGAACTTCTTATGCCTCATAACCTGGCACTGCAAACTATGGAGGAAATCTGTGCAGTGGGTGCTTTTTGTGGAAAGGATGGTATTAGGGCCTGCCTCTGGCAATTCATGCAGCAGCGTCCTGCCTGCTCCAGGGATGTTGGAGAGGGCAATACCCACTTACTGAGCATAGACAAGGATGCAAGTACTCCACAGAAAAACCTTACCTTTAATAAAGGTTAAAGCAACTAAAAGCTGAATCAAACATTTTGTGCTGAGATACAAAGTCTTTTTGGCTCTAGATAACTGCTGCTAATTATGTAGATTTTATTTTATGATGACGTTGCAAAGTCATGATAGCTCAGACAGTTCAGGGGTGAAATGAGCCCAGTTCAGCTGAGAGAGGGCTTCAGGCTATGAAAGCCCAAAAGCAGTTGCCTTTAGGCAGAGCCCTGGCTCATTACCTCATCTTCAGGGCCAAGGCTTGGCAATCCTAAAACAAAGGCTGGCTTTCAAAGATGGCTCTTCCCTGTTGAGAAACAAACCATGTTTCTGCCATCCTCCCAACAGCACAGTGGTAAAAAGGTGTTTTACAGACAGACTTGGAGGCAAGATTACCCACATTAAAGACTTAAAGTCAAAATAAATAGCTAAAGAAATGAGAGAACACAACATGGAAAAAAATTGAAAAAATTAAAAAGCAACTGGAGTGCACTGACTGGGGTCCTTTGGGACACTCTGCCAGAGCTGTCCTGGGGACTGGCAGATAATCCCAGAGCTCTGACTCTGAAAACTTTTGCCAGTAGCATCCTTCAGTCCAAGAACAAAATAGTCAAACACCTCAAAAGGGGCTGCCGAAGGCATTTGGATTCCCTTGTGACTAATTAGAGATTTTAAAGCTGTGGAGGGAGCGGGTGTTTCCCCATTAATAAAAAAGTATAATTGTACAACTCCACACCCCCTTCCTTTCTAATGCAGCGCACATAGGGAACCTCATACATCAACTAAAAAGTGCTCATTGTTCTGTGTCAGCAGATAAATAATTTGCCATCTGAAGACTTGGAAGCTGTTCTCGTAGTTCAGGATTATTGTTCCACTTGAAACATGAGGTTGGCAGCTTTACTTTCTTCTTCTTCTCAAGAAAGTTGGATCGCTCTAAGACTTGAGTGACTTCCAGGCTAATAACTCACCAAGATATTTGTGTGAGCACACACATGCATTCTCTGGAAGGAATTAGGTGGAGAGGTGACTTCATTTGTCTTTTATTGTCATGCATTCTTAACTCTACACTCTTTAAAGAAAAAACCCTGTGATGTTGAAACTGTTGCCTCTTCAATTTCTTTCAGTAGTCTTTAAAATCCTTGTTGCTCTATCAGCCAAAAGTTTCAAGGGAGGAGGAAAGGACTGTGCTGCTGCTTGAGGGTTTATTTTTGTTTTGCTTTTTTCAACAACAACAACAACAAAAAGTTTTAAAAAAAAAGTATGGGAGTGAATTTTTATTAACGCACATCTGACCAGGCTATTGCTTTGTGGTCACAGATGTCCATTATGACAGCCTGCCCCTTGCTAGACTGCTGCAGCAATCAAAGAAACACATGTTTTCTAGCAGGCATGGACTGGTCTCATACCACATTTTTCAAACCAAGGGGAAGTCCAGATCACTATCCAGTAGCCCCATTCCTAATTTTCAGTAGTCCAGAAAAACAAAAATCAATATAAACCTCCATCAAGAGAGCAAATTCCTAACGTGGTTATGCTTTTAATCTGGTATTCTTAATAGTAATTAAAATTCTCTTGAAGAAGTATGTTTTTCATTGACTTCAGCAGGCTTTGGATAAGAAACACTCTGGAGGTTTTTGACAAAATGTTATTTTGACAGAAAATGCAGACTCGCTGAAATTGAAACAGTTCCTGGGAACAGCTTTCACAGTGACAGCTCAGTGAAAACGCTGTTGTTATCTCAGGTCCACAATGTACTTTTCAGAACCAGGGCAGGAAGAGAAAACATGAAGAAGCAAAGTGCTGTTGGCCAGGCCATCCACCCTGAGACAGCAGGCTCAGAGTCAGGTTCAGACTGTGGATGTAAACACCTCTCAGCTTCTTCCAAGAGAATCCAAATTACCGCAGCTTTAACTAGTTATAATGGGCCACTGCTCTCCAGTTTGGGAGCTGTCAGTCCATCTCAGCATGGAGCTATTTTTTTGAAGGTTTGAAGTGTTCCTCAGGATAGGAAAAAGCATTTCCTCCCAGCTGTACTTTAAATTGGGCCATAAAGCTTTACATTTAAAACCAATTGTGAAACATGACTCAAACAAGATGCCCTCAGGGCTGCACGATAAAGACAACAGCAGCTCTGCCATGAGATTTGATGAGCACTCAGCTGTACATTTGTAGCCCCACATTTCATTAAAATATTTATACCTCTCTAAGAAAGAGTGGGAGCATGCTATGTAGAAAGAAGAATGTGTGTAGTGCTCACAATCTCATTCTGGACCTCTGCCTATATCAGGGATGGAGATGCAATTGCCCAGATGAAGAAAATATTCTTACCTTGAAAATCAGAGAGAGAACTCAGACAACACTGTTAAGACAAACATTTAGAGACGTAAAGAGAACTGAGGAGGTTTCTACTGCTGCAAAACCAAGTGGCCAAAACCTCATTTGATATTAAGTGGCATACTTGCTGTGAATTCAAGAAGGTGATATTGATTTAAACCTGCTTAGAAGTCATCGCAATAAGAGTTTTTAAAATAGAACCAGCATTCAGGGGGAATTTGAATGTTTTAAGTCTGGGAGAGGTCCAAGAAGAAAGGACATTTTAGCCAGAAGTGGTATGTGAAAGGTTCAGAAAAGAAGCAGTTGAGATCTGGCGTGGTGCTGTGTCCAAACACATGCTGAACGGGGGCACAGATGAGCACTGTCCTTCCAAAAGTCAGCCTGTGTCACACCTCAGACAGTGCACCAGGACACGGCACATTGAGGGCACAACTGCACAGAGATAACTCTGCAAGAAGAACAAACCAGTCTGTTTGCTTTCTTAAAACAACATCACTGAATGGCTTAGTGCGTGTCTGAGGAGGGCACAAAATCTAAGGTTTGTTGGTTTGTTGTGTTGGGTTTCTTTTAACAGCACACAAGAGCCCGTGGCTTGGAATGGGATTGTGCAAGGATTGCATTAAACCCTGTGGTACATTTCCAAGTCTTGTTTGTCTGAACAATTGACTCTGAGCACAGACACTTATCAATAGAAGCCTAAGCAAATTTCAGGACAAGCTTTAATCTTTTTGGTTTCTTCTGACTTGAACATCAAGGTCTTCCAGGGCTGCAGTTGCTGTAGCCTGAAGGCCAAAGCTATCAGATTCGAAATGACCAGAAGTTAATATTTAACCTAAATTCCCTTATTTGTTTAAAAACATGCATCTCACTTCTATTAGCAGCTGCCTCGTGGACCTACTTCAAAGATAACTGTAGAACCATGAGTTGACCAAAATTTTCATACGTGTCCCAAAATAATGTCCAGTTCCTCAGTGGGGCAGGCTCTGAAAGCTGCTTTCTACCAGAAATCATGCAACAACATACTTAGGTAGAGACCTATTTCCTCTGATCTTTTGTGTCTGACAGTCACTTAACATGCAAGTGTCTAAGCATGTCACTTTAATGATTTCCACAGTTTAATGGCATTACACATTATTTTGTCTTAAGAGCTAAGGAAAAGGATCATGATCCTTTTTTAACTTCATTAGATTCTGTCCTTTGGACAACCATTCCAGGGGCAAGTTATGCTTTGCCTTGGGCCCAGCAGGCAGAACCAAATGGAAATAGATTGCTGCAGCAGAATTATATGACCTGTCCCCTACTATTGCTCAAACATGTCTAGCCTCCCTCACTGCTATTTCAAGTGCCTGGCAGGATGCTCTTTGCACAGCTTTCAGTGCTAGCTGCTGTTTTTCATCAATGAAACAGCATCTGTGGACAGCCAGGAGGGACCTATTAACTGGGGCTGCTTCAGGCTTGTCCACCAGCAGAGCAAGAGCACATTAAAGATGGCCCTCACTTGGTCAGCTCCTACTTCAGGAACACACACATTTTCTTCAGTTCACAGATGCCAAAGGACCTCACCAGACCATTGCTTTCAGTGATTTCTTGTGGCTACGTGGCCAGACTAGGTCCCACATGTCTCTGACAACACCCATCCCAACTAAACATAGCTTTTAATGAAAATACTAGGAGGGAAAAATGCCTCTCTGATTCCTACTGGCAGTCCTGGGTCAAAGAAGGGTTCTGCTAGCCCTGGATGTATTCCTCTGCCTGTTGTTTCTTTTTGGGAGATGTCATTGCAGGTAGCAGCTGCTGACACAAATAATTTACACACAACCAGAAATTAGTAGGACAGTAATGTTCAAATCTGCCCTGTCCCAAGGTAAAGGCAGTTTCTCAGGACAGATAGGGCATGGTGAGTCTACTTCATGGGAATTCTCCAGGCTATTCATGGCTTTTAATACACAGAAGAAATGACAGTTCACTGGCGTTTGTGACCTAATTAAACATCATTTTGTGATTCTGATTAAACAACAGCCAATCCCAGGCAGAAAAATGCAGGTCATGCAACCAAGTGCAGTGACATACATAGCGCTGCATCACAGCACTTTCTAGCACTCCTCATCTTGCTTCCCCTAGATGTCAAATCCAGAGCGAAGATCACGTGAGTAATTCCAGCATTCAGGTTTTGCACACTAATGGTCAGCAAAATCACCAAGTAAGTAAAGCTGTGAAGCTGATTATGTTATCCAACAGCTTCACAAAAACAATCTTTATTGCCACTGCCGATGGAGTGGGAGGACCCAAAGCTTTGTAAGTATGTTGAAGGAGCCCAGCCCAGGTGCAGCTACCTGTCACACCATTTTCAGGTGTGAACCTGACATTGCCTTTGCACCACAACAGCTGGAGGCAGTTGGGTGGGAGGCTTGGTCTTAATCCTGTGCAAGACTATTTGTTTAATTCTGAAGAGGTATCGTCCTTAATTAAACTGTTGGGTCTCTTGCAGAGCTAGAAAGCAGTGTAGAAAGACCCAAGACACCCACCCACATATCTTAACATGTCCCAGTTAGACAGTACCTTGCTTCAGTTCTTTTTGTTATCCTTTTGCCCCTTGTTCAGCACGTTTCAGCTGACCCTGTGAGGGAACAGAAATAGCAGCGTTGCTGGGAGAGTGGTACACCACAGCTTGCAGGCAGGAATGAGAAGGAAGAAAAGGAGCCATCGTGATGGATGCATCCACTTGGAGTTTTTTCAGCCACCCTGACCTCACAGCACAGGAATGATGCTCATCATCATGAGACCCTGATCTTCCCTTCCCAGAGACCCTCTGCCAGGGCCTGGCACACTCTTCCCCCAGCATCCCCTTGTGCCTCCTTCATCCTGTACCTGTATATTCAGCTTTGACACAAATGACCATGAAACCAACCAGGATAGGTTTGCTTCAAACACCTTTACACTGATGCTCTGAAAGGAGTGCTCTGCAAGTCAGCAGATGTATTTCTGCCAGGGTAAGGCATCTTCTAAGCCTTCCCAAGGAACAGCCCCCCAGGCAGTAACCCCTGGAAAAAAATAAATAAAATAATAATAAAAAAAACCTCCACAAAACAAAGCACAACAGCAAAGCTGAGCTTTGGGGCTGGTATCTCCTGGCTGCTTTCTCCAAGCCACACACTCCAAGGAGGAAGTGCATTTGGACTACACAGGTACAGTCAGCATGGGAAGAGGCTGGGAAGGATTTCTTGCCTGTCCCATCTCTCAGATGCTCCCCTGTATGCTCCAACTGCAACCTGCACATCTGCAGCTGTCAGGGAGTCGTGTCTCTCCCTGTGCCTGGTAATCCGAGGCTCTGCAAGCCAGCGGGAGCTGCTCCCCTCGCCTGCCTTCCTAAGGCAACACTGGCTCAGCAAACACAAATATGTTTACTGTGGAAACTTTGTACTTGCCTTACTGCCCTCGCTCTTTGCCAGGTGTTTTTCTTTTTATACCCACAGGAGACGCAGAGCCATGTTCTAATATAGAAATATAGGTTCATGTGCATGTGTTTATTAATAAACAGGTGGGCAAATCTGTTTGCTTACTGCCTCGTTTGAGTGATTTATTTAGTTATTTTTAGATTTGGTAGATGTACAGCCTCAAAACAGCAACATCAAGGGCTGACTATTGTAATATATTGAAGCTACACTCAAGACTGATTTTTCCAGAGAGAGAAAAGAAAAAAGAAAATTAAAAAAGAGGAGACATAGCTATAAGGGCAGCTAGCACAAATCAACCCTGTTTTCCACTCACAAATTTTAACTTACTGTCATTATTGTCTTTCCCAATGGTGCCCTGGGGATAATCTGGGAAGAAATTCAGTGCCTAGGTGTACCAGGACCCCCCTTCAAGGGCTGCAGTAGAGCATCCTGATTGCATTGCTTAGAGCAGCATCTTTCTGTACTATCTATGGGAATATATATACACACATGAAAGAGGCCATGGTCTTATCTTCTGCTGTGAAAAGGAGCTCGAGATACGGCTTTCATACCCCCAGATTCAGGGGGCTTCAGCAGCAGACTGGGTAGCCCATGAGAAAGGAACATGAAGCAGAAGGGAATGAGAAGTTGATGCCAGTGTAAAACAAGGGGCTACAGCCCCTTGTATCTATCCTTCTTCCCCCACAGGGAATCTGGGGGGTGCTAGGAATTCAACCTAAACAAATCCTTATCCCACTGGCACCTGGCTGCTTGAGGATTCCCCCAGCAAAATAAAAAAAAAAAAACCACCTTGAAAAACCCACTTGTGTTATTTGCAAGTGCAAGAAGATAAAATGCAAAACCTCCTTTCCTGGGGTACTGCTTTCACTTCCTGAGGATGGAGTCCTCCCCAGATCCATGAGGACACACCACAAGGAGGGGGCCTAACACAGCACAGGCAGACAAGATACGCTGACAAGATGCACCACAAAACAGGAGCTCCTGAATGGTTATGGGGCAGTCTGGATCCCCCAAAAGGTTTTGCTTTGACAAGACAATTCTTGCTGGTTTCTGGGCCTTGCCTCCCTCTGAAAATTGCACAGAGCCTCCCGAAGGTGTCTGCCACAGGTTTTGGATCCCTCTGGGGATGCAGACAGAGCTGAACAGGCACTTTCACTGTTTCGAGCATCCTCCCACTGCCCTGTTGCAACAAGCAGAGTTGATTGTCAACTCCAGCCAAATAAGCAAGCATAAATGCCAGTAAAAGAAAACGTTGCATACATCCCTCATCTGGAAATTATTTTTGTTTGTATTTATGTTCCCGCATGTTGTCACGGTGATGTCTGGGCTCAAGCCCACACGTGGAAAAATCTGGACTGTGCCCTGTACTAGGAAACTCTCTAGCTCAGAGGCAAAACTGTGTTTGCTCCTCCTTGCCTTACAAAAAACAGCTTGTGTGCTTGTCTTTGTGGTTCAGAGCACAGCCTCTTTTATCCAGAGAAGAAGAAAATAAAGAATTGAAAATAGGTTTATTTTTACACTAGGACACTGGGGAAGGAGGAAGCCCTCTCTTCTGTGCCAGGAGAAGAAAAAGGAGAACAGGTCCAGAAAGGAGCATGATCCCCTGAGTCATGATTTGTGGCACAGACTGGGCTCAGCCACTTGAGCTGAGCCAGGGCCCTGTCCTACATCCCTGAGCAGAGCCAAACACAAACAGAACACTAAGCTCAAACACCTCACTGAGGGAGCACCACGACTTCCTGCCAGCCAAGCACAGTTCATTGTAGTCTGGGTTTAAACACCAGCAAACAGGCTTTAGCCACCAGTCTCAAGCCTCTTTCATACCTGAATGGAGCCCATTTCCTCAAAAAACCCCAAAAGGTTCAACCATATCAATCACGGCCTTCCCTACACAGTACCTGCTGAAGGTTCATTCCTCAAACCATCTCACTACACAGGCCAGCTGCTCCTTGCTGGAGTCTCCCTCCTTGATCACTCCCTGAATGTGTCTACATCCAAACCACCTCCCTGGCCAGCTACAAGCTCCCCATCACCATTCCACCCCTTCACCTGAGCTCCTCAGCTGAGACCTCTGATTAGACCCAGGCCCAGGTGAAGCTCCCAGTTCCCTCCCAGATCAGCCCAGCAAGCAGAGCCATCAGCCCTGGGACGGAGGGCTACCCCAGTACAAACTGACCATGAAGCCGTGGCTCTTACAAAATCAGTGAGGCTTTTGCCATCACTGACAGAGCTGAGACTTCACCTGGGTGAGAGCTCTTTTTCTGTGGGTCTCTGCACCCAGAGCCTGAACAGGAGAGGCTCCAAATCCATGTGCTTCTGCTTATCAGGCTCCCAGATTAAACATGAGGCAGGACATCAAAAGCTGCTGTTCCACCTTTTCCACTGTCCTTGTGCCCATCCAAAAAATTAGGGGAGCAAATGCCTCTGCATTGCCCCAACAAAACAGTTGAGCAAACATAGCAAAGCATGGTGGAGAATGACTGAGCTTAGGAATGACTAGGAATATGACCTTGAATATTTAAACATCTTCTCTGTCCAGAGTTTTTCTCTTTGCTAACAAAGTCTTAACTATGGCTTCAGGAGGAGTCTTCAAGGACAAACTTAGACAAGATTCCACTCCTCATTGTCTCTGCACAGTTGTGTGACCACAAGTCCCCCAAAAGCACTTCACTCAAATAAACCCCCAGCTGGCTGCCACGTTTTGCACTAAAAACTTTATTTAATATTAGCTCACTCATAGAGCCCTTCTGGCAAAGTCACAACTTCTTAATTTCACAAGGGGAGCCTCAGTGGAAAGAAAATTAGGAAGAAGTAGCACCACCTCAAAACACCCAACACTAGCAGGTGTAGATGTTGCATTGCCACAGTGAGGGACCAACAAACCAGCACAGCCAGCATCCCCAGTGACTGCCTGCCACCAAATTACCAGTCCTGCTGTCTCTCTTGCCTCCCGTGCTCTTTTGGTGAACACTTTCAATTTTTTTCTAATGGAAAAGAATTTCTTTCTTTTCTCAACAGCCCCAAATGTGTTTTTTAAGTCCTGTGCATTTTGTTAGACTGCCAGCTGACTCAGGCTATTTAGCTTTGCAAATATACTGCAAAGAGACCCTACTTGCAAGGTTTCTCTGTGGGTTACAAACACCTCCTTGGTCACTACGAGGTAGAAACCTCTCTCTGCAAACAGCACATTGCTCTAGCTAGTGACTAGTTATTTGCTGATCAAATAAACTGCCTGGAAAGCAATAATTAGAACTTATCACAACAAAGAATATAGTTTATTAATTCCCACACAAATTATCTAGTTCCAGAAGCTGAATAAAAGATCAGGATAAACAGCATAGATTACATTGGACTAGTTCTTCTGTACTAACTTTCAAAATGGACACTCTTATGCAATCTAAAAGGTTTGGGTTAATAGATAACAGCTCGTGCATCAGCAGCAGGTCATTTTCTTTAAAACAAGTGTGTTTGAGAAGAGTAAGCTGAAAGTATCAAAGTTAAGGAGGAAAGATTGTAGGTAGATGTTTAGGAAGGTGGTGCAAGGTGCAAGTTGAATTTTAGTGCAGGGAAACCTCTGAGGCTGCTAATCAGCTTCCTCTTGGTCACACCACAAGGGTGACAGCTTCAGCAGCATGGAATTGCTTTATGGAGTGATAAAGGCAGGAAAAAAAATTGAGCTGAATTTCTTGCTACTTACTGTGAGGGCCAACATGTTCCCACAGAGATGAAGAACATGACCCCATCTTGCAGAGGTCACCGAGGGCCATTGCAAGGACTCAAAAAGTCACAAGCAGATACAGCCAAGTTGTTCTCCTACTGCTCCCCAGGTCCTGCAGAAGCTGCAAGGGCCACACCTGCACCAACATCCCTCCTGCTAGTGACCCAAAAGGAACACATTTGGAACACATTTTATTCCTTGCATTTCACCTCATGCAAGTCTTACGCCTATCCAGAGGGCTAAAAGCATCCACACTTCTACCCCCATCTGCATCCATACATCAATGTGTAGATGGCTCCAAATCACACCAAGTCATCAAGCTGTGGTTGACATCTGGGTCTGAGGAGGAACTGGTACATTTGGACTTCCTCAACAGCTCTGCCACAAGCTCCCCTAGGACTATTGGTCAAACCATTTAAATCCTTTTTCTGACTTTGCACGGTGAAGGTGACAACTATTCTTCAAGGGGCTGGAAAGGCTTAATTTCTCACTGAGAAGTGTGTTCTGCTCCTCATCTGGAAGATGCTAGATTGGCAGGGAAATGCAGGAGCAAAGCTAGGGAGGTGGCTCCAGCTCTCCCTGGATTCATGGTCCTCCACCCACCAGGGATCAGTCACAGTCTATCAGGTAACTTGCAGTATCAGGTAACTTGCATGAAGCCATCAGGACCAATTCTAATTTGCTAATCTCTCCTTTAGGCATGACAGAGATTGAGTCACATTAAAGTTTTGTGGCTATTACTGATCTCAAGCCTGGCTTATTCTACCAGGCAGTGCCTGGGACACTGAGTGAGGGGTTAGTTCTCAGGAGCTCAGGCAGGGCAGTACTGGAGAAGGGCTACTGGAGTTTCAGTACCAAACAAAATCCATCCAATGTCTTACTAATGTGTGTTCATGTATCAGTTGTTGGAATAGCAATACCCTGCGAGGAGACTAAAGGTCCTGGGTGGCAGGTAAATGAACACCCTCCAGTTGTGCCATTAATTCCTAGGGAGCAAGCAGGAGAGTTTACCAGCAAACTTGTCAGCTGTAACTAACTTGGTTTTCTGAGAGGGAACAGATTGCTCATCATCCTGTGCTCCCCTTCCAGCCAAAGTGGACCTTCCCCAGGAGAATCTGCCACTTCCAGCAGTGGTGAGCCCCCACCAGAGGCCATTTCTACATAAGGCGAGGCAGAGAGGTCTCATTAGAGAAAGGGCTTCCCACGTCAGCCCCGTCCCTGGACATGCACTTCCCAGCTCCGTGGAGCCACAGTGTCCCAGTCAGACCCGAGAGCCAGCACAGGGGAGCTGAGGTCCAGCACGGGCAGGGGTCCACGGGGCCTCTTGCTCCAGCGCTGCCACCGTCAGCACAGCCCGGGTGTTATTCCAGCCGTGCTGGCTGCAGGATCACCATTCTGACATAACAAAATTTCCAAGCCCTTTGCCCTCCCTGATGCATTATCTGCCACCAGGGACACAGGATCTGAATGAATCTAGCTCCGGCCAACTCTCTAAGGTCCAGAACACGTTGTCCATGGAAAAACAACACACACCAGAGAAACACAAAGTGAGAGACTACCTGGCTGCTGTTTATAGACTTCTCAGAAAAAGTCAGCAGTCAACAGCCAAACTCAAATATTCATGTCACTCCCCCACTTATGGAAGGTGAGTTTATTGAATGCCTGGATGCTTTTCAGCCCAATAGCCCAATTCCTGTATTTGCAACCAAAATGCTGGAATAAGTAGCAGGGCTTATTCTGGGGCCCACTGGACTCAGTAGGAAAGGCAGATGTCAGAATCTTTTTTAGATACATAACAGTAATTCTTTGTACTTGTCTTTTTGTGGGTTACTGGACTCCACCCTCAGTCACATGCAGAACAATTCCTGGATAGATTTTTCTACTCAGACTGCCTATGGAGGTTCCTGGTTTATACAGATAAATAATGTTTCTGCTTTGGAAAGTGCTAAGAATCCCTTGAGTCCACTCCTAGAATCAGCTACAGATTCAGGAGAAAAGCAGTATCATACAAGGAAGGGACCTGAGGCACTGACAGCAAGCAGTCCCAAACCCTTCTCTTCTTGACTGCCAACAGTCCAAGGCACAACCCTCTTATTATTATTCACAAAACCTCCTAATGTAAAGCTGCTGTTGCCCCCAGAGCAGTGCAGAGCAGCTGCTCTGATGCTGGCTGCCAGCTCAGACCTTCCTCCTGTGCAAGCAGGGCCCTTTCTGCAAAACGAGCCCATCACTCTCTTTTTACTGGAAAAGACAGAACAGTGCCTCTTACCCCCATAACTCACTCCAGTTTCTGTTTTCCTTCCTCAGCTCCCTTACAGAAAACTATAGGCCTCATTCACCTCTATTTTCTCTCCCTTTCAGGGTGCTTTTGAATCCAACATGAGCAGGGCAAGGGTTACCAGATGCACACCAGTGTGAGCAAGAGGAGAGCTGGCTTTCCAAACAGCTACTTGTCACTCCTGTATTTCACTCCCATTCCACCTAATACCTTGTCTTGCTGTGCTTGGGCAGAGATGCAAACACTGCCCTCTTCTCATGATGGCCAAACCCTTGTCAGATGTTGCTCTAATCTTCAGGATGACTTGAACAGCACTCTGGGGCTCAGTGAGATGCTGGCCAAGGCACACATGCTCTGTAGGCAGGATGGGTGAGCTGATGAAAGCTCTCTGCAATGGACTTCTCTAAGAGCTGAGGTTCCTCCAGCCTTATCTCCTTAGATCAAGTACTTACATGGGCTTTGAGTCAGCCTAACCACAAAACCATCAGAAAAGTAGAGCATAGTAGAGAATATGGCAAGAGATGAAGGATGTGCTCCAGCTCCAGCTGGAGGAAGACCTGCACTGCTCTGGCAGAGCAGATGAAAGCTTAGACCTGTGAAACACTGAGCACTGAGGAGCTACAAACCTCGTGATCTGGATCATTTGACAAGAAAAGGCATTATGTCCCAACCCTCTGAAGATTCTTCAATACCTATTTTTCACACATCACACACCTTCAAACACCTCACACCCACCCCCCGCTCCCCGCAAGAAAAAAGGCAAGAACAAAACTGAGACCCATGGAACAAGAGATTAAAAGCCACAAAAACATCAATGTCCCAGAAGGAATGAGCAAGGGAAGCCAAGGACCTGTTGGGATTTGCAGTTCCTGCTTTAGCTGGGAAAGTTTTCCCCTGGATAAGCCATGGCAGTCACTGTCTTTGGCTTGTGCTGAAGCCAGTGGGAGCTTAGCACAACTCATTCTTTACGAGCAACATCTCTGCATTACAAGCAAGCATGGCATGGCAGTCGCTGAGCTGAGTGAATAACGGGTTTCATAGGTGCTGTCAAAAGGAAAATCCCAGCTGGCTCCAAACAGCTTTCTCTGTGCGTTGGCAGGTCCTTGGTATTTCTCCCAGACGGGGAGGGCAGGTCCGAGCCGAGCGCCGAGTACAGCACATCCAGGCTTACATAACCCAAGGGGCCCAGGGTAATCATTAACGCTGGATTATTGCCACTGGCTTTGTGCTGGAGTCACCTGGTTGTTTGGATTAAATGTATAGTGGCCATTTAGACAAGGAGAAGGCTCCTGGCACAAGGACTTAAGTGAAAACAACCCCCAGGGAGGGCGGGAAGCAAAAGACTGTAGCAAACATCACAGGACCTAGACTCAAGCGCTGCTCCAGGGAGCCAGAGTTGCCACCTTCCATCAGCTGGTTTGCTTTCCACAGGGGTGCAGCTCCCTGAGCTCCCCTCAAAACTGCCAGGGTAAAAAGCCCCCACATAACACAGGTCAGGGGAGCTTTACCTTGGTGACTCCCGCTTGTGGCACACCAGCAAGCAAGATCTCGTTCCTCCCCCCTTGGCATCCTTTCCAAAAGCACACTTTATCAGTGCAACCTGACTTTACCTGTGTCCTGTCTTTACCTTTCTTTGCTTATCTGATGTCTCACGTGTCCTATTACTCTTTGCCTCCCCGCTGTGTGTTACTGGCGAGTGGTCTGTGCCGCTGTCTGGGGCAAAGGAGATTTGGGACATCTTAGTTCCGCTCCCATTTCCCCTCTCTGTTGTTCTGTGGTCTCGAACACATCACTCCACTGCACTGTGTTTAGTCACAGGTCACAGAAGTCAGGTCACCTTAGAGAAAGATCACTTTACTCTTATTCCTTATGCTTACTCCTTACCTCCAGCACAACCTCCCCAGCTGACAGCTCCTTACCTCTCCTAACACTACTCCTTCACCACTAGTTCTGACAAAAGGAACAATAAACCTTTTAAAAACACACAGAGTTCTGGTAAGCATTAGGAACCAGCTCACGAACATTTTGTGACAGCTGTACCGCTGCACACGCATCCATTCACACTTCAGAAACCCAGTTACAGAGGTTTGAAGTCAATGAGACTTAGGCCTACGCATAACCATGCCACGCTGTGCTTTGCCATGCAGAGTTGCTGAAGCTGGGACATAATAAACTTATCTAGTTGTGGCATCAAAGCACTTAAATATGTATTTGTCTTCAGGTGGATAAAGTCAGGCTTAGGGCAAGGCCACATTTTTCTCATGGATCAGTAAAGCCCAGCAAGGCTAGTAATTCCACATAAAACAAACATCAAAATCTCTTTTGGAAATTCCTAGTTTTTTGTGACAAAATTCTGAAAATGTCATTAATTTCATGCTGAACTAACTCTGCTTTCACAGCAAACATGGCTCTACTCTTCTCAGCAAAATATTTCAACTTTTACATAAGCTTATATTTCCTTAGGCATTAACTAGAAAAAAACCCACAATTCACATTCAAAACCCATATTAAAACAAAGAGAGAAAGAAAAAAAAATCAAAGAGAGAGAATATGCATTTCATGGAAAATATTCCAGGCTAAAACATAAGTTAGGTCTTAGATTTCTGCCCTGCTGTGTTCCAGCAGTAGGCATTTTACATTACTCCACTTCAGCTTTAAGTATTACCTCTTGCAGAAAAATAGCAACTTCTGCCCCAAAGGTCTCGCAGGGTGAATTGCCCAAATTTACAGCAATATCAGAACTCCAGGTGAGATGGGGAAGAGACTGAGATGCTGGTTAAAATAAAGCAGCTGGTTTAAGGGATGAAGTGGATAGGGTGAGAACAGAAGGGAATTGCAGATCCTCTTGGTGCAGGCTTGCTAATTAAAGCCTAAAACCACTGTCCTGAGCACTCTGGTCTTCAGGCTACACCTCAGGAGGTAACAACAACCTGGAGTGCACAGAACTCAGTCTGCCTCATCCCTCGGTCCTCTTGCCAGACTCAAAGGGATTCTCTGGGAAAAAATAATCAGGGGTCTGGATAGCCCTGGCTCATCAGCTGGCGCTTTTTGGTGGCTGTTCTTCAGGGAGAGACTTTAATCCCTCAGTGCCTGTTAGTCTCAGAATGATTCTTGCTGGGAGAAGATCTGGACCCACTGCACCATTGCTCCCATGGAGACTCAGAAGTGACTTTAACACCAGTCATGTTGCTGGTTTCTTCTTCCAGTGGAGGCCAAAGCAACCAAAAGCACAGTGCAAGAGATGTCCCGGCTTGCAGATCACAAGAGCAGAGTGTTCATGCCCCTATTGTTACAAATGGAAGCAATGGCTGTTGCAGAACAGGGTGTCTTCTCCTCAGGCCTGAGGCAGTGCTTCCTACCACAGCTCCTTCACATCACTCTTGCAGGCGTGGGATTTACAGAAGAGCCAACTGAGGTGCCCTGGCACCAAGACCTCTGTCATGCCAGGCCTTTCTTTAACAATCTAATCCTGTAACTACTGGTCTTACTGCTTGCTCCTTCCATCCAAGGATCACACAAACACAAATTAAGTCCCACAGTATCACTGTGATGCATTACTATCCCCGCTTTACAAGAAGGGGAACTGCAGAACATGGCAATTGAGTCCTTTGTCTTGGACCACACAGTGAGTCACCATCACAGTCTGAAGTAGACTTTGAAGCCCTTCCTCCTCCGCGCTAATCACTAAAGCTGGAATTCCCTCAAAACCTGCTTGCTCTACTTTATTAACCACAGTTTTACTGCATCTGCAGACCTGTTCCACAGCAGTCAGGAGCCACGGAAGGTGTTTGTGTCCCAGCGTGGCTGCCAAGCGAGGCGTGAGGGCTCCAGCGAAGAGAGAGCTGAAACATCTCGCACCTTCCGAGAACTTTCTGAGATGAGAAAAACTGAAGACAATTTCAGAACTGTTCCATCATCTCCCTGTTACACAGCACCTGAAAATTTACATCCAGGTGAATCAAAATTTCAAGTGCTATTGTCCTGATTACAGAGCAGGCTATAAAGGAAATAATTGAATAATAATTTCAAGGAGGGATTTAAAATTTCCATTTTCATTTTATTGTCAAAGTAAATATATTTTTATGAAGAACAAAAGAAAATATACAGAATTGTAACTTATGTACACTGGCTTTATAGGTATTTTTGTTTCCAATTTACACAAATTTGATACGTTATTAAAAGATATTTTATATAGATATGCATCTATGTACAGTTTTATTTACATACATTCATAGGATGTGATATAAACCAGTCAATAGATGATAGTTCATTTATATTAATTTCTAGAGGACAAAAGGAATGCATTCATTTTAGCTAGACCTGCTGTTCTGCACAGCGCGGGCTCCTGCTCTGCCTAGTGCTAGGATCACACTTTGCTACTTCCCATTTTGCCAACAGAAAAGACAAACAGATGCTGTCTGCGAATGGAAAGGAAATGCAACATCCATTATAAAATCATTCCTAATTACTGAATTCTATTTTCTTCTAAAGCTTCTTACAATTTCCAGAGTTCAAAAGGAAAAACAAAACAAGAAGAAACACAAATAAAATCACTTGCCTGCTACCATCTGATTATTTGCTTTAATTCCCTTCTTAGCCAGCTATCACACAAATTTGTTTATTTTGGCTACTGTTCTCACCCATTCGCCCACCCCAGCTGCATGGAGCTCTGACATGGCTGTCGGGAGGGAGAGGATTAGCACTGAGGGTCACCCCCAGACCCCGATCCCACAGCGCTGCCCCACCAGGCCACGGTGCCTCCCACCCTCCCTGGGCACAGGCACATCCTACAGACCCTGCCAGCTAGCAGGCAAGCAGAGACTTAGCTCCAGCCAGCCAGGCCTTTACTCACAGTGGATATGGGGATGCCCAGTGCTCACCAGGCACCCCCAGGGCTGGGCCTCTCGTTTCTCCCCCCAGATCACACGACAGGGCAGGAGCAGAGACAGGCACAGAGCTCAGAGGCTCTCACAAACATCTTCGTGCTGCTTTGTGCAGCAACAGCTCTTCTGCTAAAGACAGTGGATGCTGCAAACCAGCTTCAAAGGAAAGCAGCGTCCTTTGACACCTGGGCATCCTTCACCCCTCGGCAGCACAGGACAGAAGCACATGCACAGTTCCAAAGGCTCCACTCCAAGCCATTCCATCCAGCCTGAGCTTCTGGGTTTGCTTGGGATGTGCCTTTCCTTAAATATATATATATATATGTATGTATGAATATATATACATAAATATTTATATATAGCCCTAGCCAAGGAAAAGGTAAATGTGAGCCGGGAAAATCAGAGATGCATGGAAGCACATTCTAGTGCTCTCCAAGTCTTGTCTCCCCCATCCCCAACTCCCACTGTTCCTCCTCCTATGGCCAGCCCCTACAAATCCTTGGCTCAGGCGACCCAAAAACAAAGGAGTTATTTTCATTTCAAAAGGAATTTGCTGTTTCCAAACTGGACAAATAGAGCAGCTTAATAAAAACTCACAATGAATGGCCTGTACATGAGCAAAGCCCTCAGGAATGCCAGGGCTATAATTAACTAGCAGCAAGCAACTTTTACATTTTCCTATGCAGCAGAAAACAGCTAAAAATAAAACACTGTAATTTCCAAAAGAAGCAGCAGCAAAGGAGAGACAGATAGAAGAAAAGGAAAATAATATCCTTAAAAGAAAAAAAAAAAAAAGAAGGAAGAAGCACCCCACTCCCCTGACCCAAAAAGAACTTCATTCTCAAATCATCTTTGAAGGACATGGGGCACTCAAACATGGTGGTATCAAGTAACAGCATTGACTGTTCTGTGGAGACAAATAAATTATCACTAGAAATATAGTGAGCAAAGTGCTGTCATCGGCCGCTGTGGGATGGCTGGGCAGGAAGGGGGAACGGGACCCATCAGTTCACGGAGCGGACGGAGCGGTTGCTTCGTGGGAAGCGGTGCACCTTGACGTGTTTGGACAAGTGGTCACTTCGAGCAAACTTCTTCTCGCAGACAGGACACTGGTAGGGTTTCACCCCTGAGTGCGAGCGCCTGTGCCGGGACAGCTCATCTGACCTGGAGAACCTGCAAGAGAGAAGAAGCCTTTTCAGCTAAATGAGGTTATATAGCGCTAAGTCTCTCACAGAAGGTTAAAAAACGTCCCCTCAGGCCACTGGGAGACTCTAGGAACTAAAAGGGACGCACAGCAGGGCTGGGCTGGTCCCAGCCCACTGCCAGCAGCATTGGTGGCAACACGCAACTACCAACCTCATCCCGTGTCAGCATGGACTCAGGGTAATGCATGGGGGCAATGTTTGTACCAGCCTCGCCCTAGACCCCACAACACGGGTGACAAAAACAGCGTTGCTCCAATCCCTCTGCCAGTCCCCTCCAAAGCCACTCCCACTGTCTCTCTCCTGCAAATCCAAGCACGGACTCCTTGAGCAGAGACAACAACCACCGTCCTCCAGGTGAGGTCTGTTTAAAGCTCCCACCGACATGAGCACAACAGACACCCCCTAAATGCATCTGGTTTGAGTGGGACTCCAGATAAATCCAGTCATTGCTACCTAGAAACAACATGACTTATTAGATGCAGATGAAAAATTCACTTCTGTGTGTGCTCCTGCAGGCTAAATGAAGAGTCATTAATAGTACCAGAGATGCTCAGCATCTCAACAGCTGAAATTCAGGTGGGCCCCAATGGCCATTAGCACAGTTATTTGCATAGGTAGCATGGGTAAATTGAAATCAACAATGAGCCTTTAATTACCAAAACTGCATTCCATAGTCTTTTGAATTTTGAATATTTTCCACCTTCCTTCTCCACAGAAAAATCCCCAAATAGCCACCATGAATCCCAGAGGCTTTACTGAACTCAAATGAGCTAATCCTTTGGTCCTAAGAGCAGGGCTGGCTCTATTTCCACTTTGGACATGACTGGGACACAGAGGGTTAATTAACAATGTCACACTAAAACAGCCCTGTCCAGATGGGTACAAAAAATTTGCTGCCTGACAAAGGGCAATTAAGTGTTTTGCTGCCAGAGCAGTAACAAAGAGCAGCACAGAAAGAGAGCTTGCAAGAAATGGTATCAGCTGTTTATTTACAATAAATAAATGAAGTCATGGGCACTAGCTGAAATCGGGGAAAGAACATGTAGAAAAATGTGCCCTTCTGGAGCAAAATATCACATCACCAACAGAGCAAATACGCTATTTTTATGAAAGGGAGAAAACAGGACTGCTGGGCTCCTATGAATAAGTCCCTCATGCAAGAAAAGTAAGTTTCCACATAAAGGTTTTAATTAGCTCTGATCTCCCGCCAACAGTTGAGGACCAGGGCATAGGCACTGGGAAAGCTGTTAATGGTTTCCTCAGTTGCTGCAGCTCTTCAGTCCGGTCATGCTCCCCAGAGAGCACTCAGCCAGTGGAAAGCAGATGCAGGCACTCACCGTGGGTAAGATACGATATGGACACATCTCTCACAGGGGCTTTTCTAGGGGAGATTCTTTCACCTATTCACTTGTTTTTCTTCCTTTCCTTGCCGTGGTAGCCTCATGGTGAAAGAGTCAAATTCTCCATGAAGGACACGCAGTTGTTATGGGACTGTCAACCTGGTCCTTGTCTGGGATGAGTCTTGTTCATAAAGGCTATGACATAGGTTTCTCTTCACACCTTACTTGCCTGGTTGCTTTCTCTAACACACCTGCTCCTTCCACCCATAGCTTCCTAAAAACACAGTCTGGATGTGGGAGCAGCAGGGTCAGGGATTCCTCCCAAGTCCTTAGCAGCAAGCTGGTCCCAGTGCCAGATCCCTGCAGGGATGCTCTTGCAGGGCTATGGCTGAGTGGGCCTGGAGAGTGTAGGATGTTGCCTGTGCAGACTGGCTCAGCAGGGCTGAGTGTTGGACAAGGAACAGACCTGTGCCACATCCAGGGAAAAGAGGGAGCAGAGAGGGAAAAGCACTTTTGCAAAGAGCCATCTTCTTATATACAGACTTCAAAGGAGTAAAAGCAGGTGTGGCTGAGCTGCCTTGTCCTATGTCCTTGGCTATTAAGGTCACCATCTGCAACAGAAGTGCAGTAGCACTTAGCTAATGCTGCACAAGAGCTTCACAAGTGCATTTCGAGGGGAATTGCATGGATGGTAGGGGAGAAAGAGGCGCATGTCAGGAATGAGCTTGGATGAGTTCATCCGATAAAAATACTCTCTGCCTCATAACGATGTCCTTAGCTGAAGAGGCAGGAATGTTGCAATACTGTTCCCCAGCAGTGACGGAAAGATCAACTTACAGAGCCCACAGAAATAAACCTCAAGCTGTCTGCATGTTTACAAAAAAACAACACAAAGGTTAGGACAAGGAAGCCGGGAGGATCTGGCGGCCTGGCTCTGCAGTGAAATATCTGCAGCACATTTTGGCACTGAGATCAAACCAAAAAAAGTGAAAATAATCCTCTGTGGAATGTAAAACTTAAAAAAAAAAAAAAGAGGAAGCCCGAAGGAATACCTCACTATTCTGTCACTGCCATTTCCAGAAGGATTCCTCCTTCAAAGAAAAGTGAAGGCATCTGGGCAATCCCACAGCGACTAAAAGAGCCTTCTTCATCCTTCTATCTGGCAGAACCCCAAGGGACTGTAATGACATCTCCCTTGAAGAAAATCCTAGAACTCCCTGATGTGTAGGACATGTCCTGTGTCTCCCAGCCATCTGGGGACATTCCTATGTGGCTCCCAGGGAAAGAAAGGTCAACAGCTTCAGCCTGGTACTCCTGGTCCCTGCCATGGCCACCAGCCATTGAGGCCAACTCAGGCTGTACCACTCTTCCAGGGTGGAGGATCTAGATTGATTCCTCCTGCCCATCCCCAGAGGTTTGCTACAAGAAGACAGCACAGCTCCCATGCACCTGCCATCCCCTTGCACAGCACCAGCAAGAAAAGCCAATGCAAGATGCCTGCCCTACCCCATGTGTGGTACTGCCCATGGTCACTCAGGCCCAAGCACACTCCTGGCCACACATGTTACAAGCCTTTAAACCCTCCCTGCCAAACCAGGCAGAGCTTATGTCCCATGCTGTCACCTGTGGAGCCTCCAGACAGAAGACGCAGTGGGGCATTTAAAGCTGATTTCCTCATCCCACATCCTTGCAGCAACTGCAGCTTTGTGTGCCAGGGAGGGGAAGCAGAGCTTCTCCAGCTCTGTGCCATCACACAGCTGCTGGGCCCAGCCCACGCTGCAGCTCAGCTCTCTGGCCTGAGCGGTGCTTACCCAAGGCTGGGGTGCCAAAGGTAGATGGTGGCATAACACGGATCAGTGCCCTGACCCGTCCAGGGAACACAACAGGTCACTGGCCACTGCCAGATGAGCACCACTCTGCAGCCTGCCAAAACAGCCCTTGCCCTGTGCCTAGGAAGGGCACGAGCAAGCAGGGTTTAGCCTCCGTCAGGGAGGTGCTAAGGCTCTGCAGCCATCCTAGGGGTTAGCAAAAGGGTTTGCTGGGTGCACACTCCAACCCTGGTGAATTTAAAACATCACAGCAGGGCTACACAGAGAGCTGAGGAACTTCTAACCCTCCCACCGAGCTCAGGCACTTCGTGCTAAGCAACACTTTGTTTTGGTTTTGAAATTACTATCCCCAGTGAGATCACATCTTAAGTGTCTTCAGTGAAAAATAAATACACAAGCACAAGAACACAGGGAAAAGAGGGGGAAAGCAGAGCCCAGCAATGTTTTAGTGCTTAAATTCATTTGAGATTATATAGACCTCGGAGCAAACAGAGTGGCCAGAGGCATTGGCCTTAAGTCATGTGATACTTAAGTCACAGCTCTCACTGAACCTCTGGAAAAGGTAAACATGGTTTATTGATGAAAGGGGACTGAGTAATTCAATGCTCAATTGGGGCCAGCCTTTGATGTGAGAGCAGCGTGCAGGGGATGTGCAGCAATTTCAGGCTGGTGCTAAGGATTGCTGTGAGCACAGGAGGCAGCTCCCCAAAACTGCCTCTCCTGCTGGCTATAAACTTCTCTCTTAGCAGAGCCCTTCCAAAGTTTGGGGGTTCTGGGGATTGGGATTGCAGCCCAGGCTGTGAAATTCAACAAGACAAACAGCAAGAGAGTTTGAAAAGCCGTTGCAGCAGCTGTTTGTGGACAAGACACATGTTCTTCTTTATGAAGATGATTAATTTCTCATTCCTGTTGGGCTTATCTTTAAAAAGCTGTGGTGGCTGAAAGTTCAGGGTGCTCCAGGTTGTGATACCTGCACTTCTCTTGGCACACCAGCGTCCTGCTTTTGATGCACCATTGGCTGTAACACTTTGAGAAGGGAGGCACCTGTTGTAAACCTAATCACTTAATATTTTTCCTTAATGTTCCCCTTGGTTTTGTATCTTGGGGAACACCAGCTTTGTGATAAGACACAGGTGGAGAAGGTCATCCATAGGCAACACTTCAGGCTCCTGATCTTGAGCCATGAAAGTCACTGGGAGCGTTGGTACAAATCTCAGCATGGATTAGACAAACCCTCATGTGCCACGTGCATTTGTCACAGAAAGGAGAGCTGTGCTCACATCCCAGCGCAAGGAAAGCCAACATGACACTCACAGGCACATCTGCTGCCTATGCACACGTTCTCTGGCATCCAAATAAAAAGCAGCAAGTGCCTCTACTGCAGGTTGGGAGCAACCAGCCCATGGTTTCTGGGACCAATCAGCTGAATTTGGTGAGGGGGCACCCTGAGCAGCAGGAAACTGAGCTCATGAGAGGTGCCACAGGGACAAAAGGAAACAAATCACCACCAGTTTGTAGAGCCACCATAAACTAATCTCCTCAGCCCTTCTGAGAAGCAAACCTCAGACTGGTCCAGCTGGGGAGCAGAGGGTTCAGCTCCATTGTGACCTTTTCCCTCAAACCAACCCAGCCATCTCTAACTGCTGCATGTCTCACATACTTGCATTTTTACACAACACACTCCTGTTACTTTTTACCTCGTCTGTTGCCCATGATCATAACCCATTTTCTCATTAGGCATTGCTCACTGAAGCTCTGCAGCATATTATTTCAAAGAAATTTAGTTTAATTTAATACAAGGTAGTTGAGATTATGTTTTCTCCCATCATCATTTGTGGTGCTGTATATTAGCACTTGCCAGCAGGCAAGCCAGTAATACAGCTAACTGGAAAGAGAGAGGAAGGCACCTGTCAAAGTTTCCTTAAAATAAAAGTTGATCTTTTTTAAAAAGACAAAATTTTTCAACTCATATTAAAAATAAACTAAACTAAAATAAAATCCGTCTGCAAAACATTTTCTCAATCAAACCTGCAATCTTTCATTCAAGCAATGCTTAACTCCACCTCAGCCTTCTGGTTGTGTTGTTACATCTGACAGCTTTTTTGCAACTTTGAGTGGCACCCACGCATTTCTCTGAATCAAGAGAGAGAATAAAATGCAGAGTATGCCAGAGTGTCACTGCCAGCATTTTCAGAAGGAGTGGGATGGAGTGCATTTTCTATGAAAGCGCACAGAATACTGCTTTTAACCACATTTGCTTATCACAGCCCTTCAGTGACCGGGTTTAGTCCCACACAGTTGGAGCCACTCAGGGCTGTGCACAGCAGTTCTGCCCTAAACCATCCAGTTCACTCACAGCCTCAGCTGGTGCCAGCCACAGGTCTGCTGGGGCTGGTGTGCTGCAACCACACCAATGCAAACACCAGGTCTTACCTGTGGTAACAAGCTTAATCTGACCCTCCAGAATGAAATACAAATTATGATGGACTACTTTTATTTTTTTTAAGACACTAAAAACTGCTGGTGCCAGCAGGTGATGCAGTGCTATTTAATTTATCAAAACCCCTGGGTTACCTAACAGGAAGAAAAAAGGTCTTCATTGTCAAACCAACCAAACAAGTTCTGGCAATAGAAACAGTTTATAAATCAGAGTACAAACATACTTGCTCAGCAAGTTAGGTCGAGTGAGCAAAAAGGGGAAGGGGGACTGGACGGAGCTGCACCCCAATACTGACCTCCATCCACAACCCGGCCACGTGCACGCAAAGGGCTTTTCTCCTGTGTGCCTCCTCAGGTGGGCTTTCAAATGGCTGCTTTTTGTGTACATCTTGGTGCAACCAGGAAAAGAACATTTGTGCATTTTAATGAGTTCAGCTGCAGGGTTCTTTTGAAATTTCTGACCCATGATGATTCCTGTCTGCCCCTGCATCATGCCTCCTGGCCCAATTGGCTTGGCAGCGATGGGGACAGGAGCAATGCGGACAAATTTAGAGGACAAGTTCAAATTGGACGACTGAACTATTTGAGGCACAAGGGCAAATGTCTGTCCTTGGATGTTGACTAGGAGCTGTGCAATTTTAATGTTCTCCTGTGCTGGTCCTTGGGAACTGGGACTTGTGTTGGACTCCTGCTTGACCTGTACAGGCTGAATTTGGAGCATAACTGGTATCCCGTTCTCCAGCGTCATTCCTCCATTTGAAGCTTGGCCACCTTCTGTTGAGCTGTTCAACTGTTCATTTTTACTCTCTTTTAAACTAGCACTGGGTAACATATGGTCTTTTTGCTGCAGTGAAGCAACAGAAACTTGGCTGCAAGCTCTCAAGTCCTTGGTCTCACTTTTAGGTCTTTCTTTGAGCTCCAAATCCATGTTCTCCTCCAGAAATTCCTCAATTTCCTCAAGTGTGGGTTGAAATGGTCCTGAGTCTTCCATATCCACAGCAAATTCAGGCAACCTAAAGTACTCCTCTTTCACTATTGGCTGAAGTCTCCTTTTGTCCCACCATGATGCAGTGGTGTTCCCCAAAGATGCCTGGGACAATAAATAGTCTAAGATACTGTCCTGACTTTCTGCACTGGACGTGCTTCCATAGCTGGAGCTGAGCACCTGGGAGTCAGGGCTGGAACAAGAACAAAAGCTGGACGAGTCGCTGTCATCTTCTGACAAGGGAGAGGGCAGCATTTGGTAGGACCTCACACCTGCTGTCATGTCCCCAAAATACCCAAGAGAAGATCTTGTGGATGAAAAGGATTCATCAGTAGGCAGCAAGTGATCCACCATTCCTGGACGATCTCTTAAGGATATCCCAACAGCATATACCAGGCAGCCAAAGTTCAGGTGAGAGCCTGAGTGCAGGAAAACAAAACAGCAACAGTCAGAAGTTGGTTTAATCATTTATCTCCATGAACTGAAGCTCGTAAAGCCCTCTAGCCCACAGGAAAGTCCAGAGCATCCAACCTCCCTGGGTACACAGGCTTCTACAAGCTTTGATATGTCTGCACCACCCCCCGAGGACTGTCAGGGCTGAAGCGTTTTGCAGGATTGCACCACATATTTGCAAAAGAATTCCATCAGAAATCATTTCCCAACTGTGTGTGCTCCAGATTTACAGCTCTCTTACAGAATATTACCGGCAAGAGAAAATAAATAACGAGCTTTCACCTAGCAGTGAAATGCAGAGCCAAAGAAAGGAATGGGAAGAAAAAACTGAAGTGTTGAAATTTTTACCACCAAAAAGAAACAAATAAAAAAAGTTTATTGCTGGTGGCATAAACTGCAAATCCTTTCCCTATCTTGTAGCTTTCCACCAACCTTATTTTTAACTTCCTCAGTTCTACAAATATAGGCTGTTCAGCATAATGCAAGGATCAATCTGGCAGGAGCCAAAAATATTTACTGTGCTTCAGCATTTACTAGGCGGATTTTCCCCTCCAGATGTAATAAATCAGTACGCCAACGTCATCATCACCTGCACTGTCCTTAATAAGGCTGGCACTGCACTGAGCTAATTACCATGTCCTGCCAGCCAGCTGGTGGCTGGTTGCACCCCACGCTGCCCGCTCCCCTCTCTCGGGGCAGAGGCTGAGGTGAGCCGAGCCCCGTGCCAGCCGCTGCACCGGGAGGGCTGCCCGCACCCCGGCATCCCGACCTGCCGTGAGCCGCGCTCAGCGGCTGCGCCCCCACTGCACCCCTGCCCGGGCAGAGGCGGCGAGCGGGCAGCATCCCACAAATCCCGGCTCACGGGAGCCCTAATCCCACTACGACCCCACAACAGCAAGCCCCACCTTTCCCAGCGCAGCCCACCGCAGTGCTTGCCGACAGCCGCGACTGTCCTGCGCTTTCCCAGCTAGGACAAGCAAACTTCCTAGAAAGGCGCCTGGGGAGGGGGAGGCAGGAGGAACATCTGCGTGGTTTTTTATTCCCCACCTCCCCGAGGGGAAAAAGAAAATTGCTTACGGACGGAGATTATGCCCCTTAGAGAGCAAACGCAGAGACCTCTGGATGGAGCGAACACTGGCCCTCAGTCATTCGCTCAAGGTGACTGATTGAAAACAAGAGCTGTACATGTGCATAATAAAACAACTCTTTCTGTGGAAGGTATGTGGACTGCAGAGATAGAAGTAATTCGATCAGCCTATGAGGTTGTGTGTGTGTGTGTGAATTAGGAGGCATGTGACCCAGCGTGAAGGAAATGCCAGTCAATCTTGTTACACGCTGTCATTTTCCACAGGCTCTGCCGCTGCGCTTTGGACGCTTTGCCATGAATAGTCAATAGCTCCCAGTTTTGTGCAGGCGACAGGATGGTTGTTGCTGCTGTTGCAGAGCATCCTTGCTGCCTCATCTCCAAAATTTGCCATGTCTTTTCCTTCACTGGAGAAAAATCAAAAGGCGTCTGTATGCTCAGTGCTGCAGTGAACACAGAGCAAGATATTTTACACAACACCCTTAAAGAGCCCTGTCCCACTGGCAGCATCTATTAATATTTCACAGGAAGAGTGGGGGAAAGCCATATTTCTTAAAGATATGGCTTCCTCCTTCATACGCACATGGAGGAAAACAGGGATGGGTTGAAAGACTTAAAAGTAAGATTGCACATTTTCCTGGTATGTGTGTCCTGTCAGTCAGCTATGCCTCTGAACCGATAATGAAATACATACATGTGCTGAACACGAGGAAGTTCAAACAGAGGTTAGTGGCTCTGTTTTGTGACCTTAGCCTATAATCATGTCTTATAGTAAAAGCGAAGAGTCAGAAGAGCTGAACTATTTCTAACACACTTCTTTTTTTAATCTCTGTGTTGATGGAAAGTTCCCCCAGCCGAAGTCCCAGGGCTGAGCTATTCCAGTTTTGAAACAGAAAGCACCATCTGCTTCTGACAAATTAGTACTGGCATCTGGTTAAGAATTCACCCAAGCTGATTGTTTCTATCTTGCACCAAAAATTGGTGACTGCCTTGAGAAACACAGGGTAGAAAGGAAGACTTGCCCTCAGATGGTTTCTGATCCACCCTCCAGTGTCTTTATTATTCCAGCTTAAACTTCTGAAGAATGGGGCTGTGAGGGAAATCTGGACTGCAACATGTGTTTTTTTAAGAAAAGCTGGCATGCTCTGCATGCACCAAAAGCAGTTGGTGAACTTCTTTAAAAAAATTTTTTTAAATGTTCAAGTTTTCTTTAAATACCTGCAAGAACTAGGAAGCAACATATCAAAATATCCATATATTTCCCTGGGAATAGAAGTAAACTGTAACTTTAATAAGGGCTTAAACGAGGGGGAAAAAAACTACAATGAACCCCCAGCAACTGCTGTGGCCAGTTACCTCAGCAGAAAACAGCCAGCACGTTTGTTTCCCATCTCTTTTGACGAGGAACAATGTCACTCGATGTAACCAGAGGCTTTTTAAGAGGGGACTGTTAGAGGCAAATAGATCCAGGCACATTACGGGCCAGTTCTGCTTTCTGTGCACTCTCAAAGCCTGCAGAACAGCCAAGAAGATTTTGGAGAATGCCTGGAATGCAGGATCGGGCTCTGGCTATATTTTTCTCCTAAAGGCCAGGCTAACAACCAAAAGGCTTTCATCCTTACTTCGCCTGAAGACACAGCCAAAACCAGAAGATTAGAAAACAAAACCAAAAAAAGCCAGGGCGGTGAAGGCTGTGAAAACTAATGATGCTGTTTCCATAACACACTTTCATCTCTAGGAACCTTGAAAACATGTTAGAAATGTAAGCACCTATAGCGAGACCGCAGTGCCTGAGCCGCTTGCAAACAGCACTTCTGGAGTGAAATACAGCAGCTGTTCGGCTGCACGACCGTCTCCAACTTTTTTTAAGAGTTCCCTGGGTTGTTATGATGTCCTTTCTGCCAAAGCCATGTTGTTCTGTTTAAAATCTATCCATCTGGTTGCCAGCTAAAAAAAAAAATTACCGACAAAAAGCAAAGCAGAGAAGACATATTTTGACGCAGAGGAACATTAAAATGTAAAGTCCTGGGAACTTGCTGAAACACGGGGCTGTATTTCCCAGCCTGTCATTTCTGGACAGCCAGCCCAGCACAACTGATCACAAAGCATATACGAGACGCTGACAGTCATTTCCTACGTTCACTGCCACAGCTTTTTCCAGTTTAAGACTAATCTCTTCAGGGTTTTCTCTTGTTCCCTAGAAGGTTTTAAATCTGTTCGGGCTGACTTCTGCTCCACAGACAGAGCCATAAACCAGGCAATGAAGCAGGCCCAGAGTTTCTGAGAAATTAAAAGAGCAATGTGGGGGGTGGAGGGGGAATAATAATAATAAACATAATAAAAAGGCGTGAGCCAGGACTAAACCCACTTGCTCTCATCTCTTCCGCAAGGTGGCTGTGCTGCTCCCCGGACACAGTGGGGTGTTCACGTTTGTTTTTTCCAAACCCACTGCTCCTGGGAAACTGCAGAAACATTCCCAGAGCTTTCTTTTCTAAAAACTATCCCGCTCCAGCCCCAAACTTTGGGTTCCACAAGAGATAGCACTCCACCTGCAGCAGGCACAGGCAGTGGCCCCGCTGGAGCTCACTCCGCTGCCTCTGCACCCCGGCAGTGAAGGGTGCCCCGAAACTACGCGTGGCACCAGCCACCTGGGCAGGGAAAGGGGTGCCGGGGTACACACACACAGAGTCCCCACTCCAGCACGAGCACAGCCAGGTTTCCATGGCTGCAAAACATGTTTGCTTAGGGCTCATTTTTAATCATGGGGTTTTTTGTTTGTTTGTTCTGTTTGTAGGGGTTTTTAAAACTATTATTTATTTTATTGGTTTTTTCCTTCCATCCCTTTTCAGGAGGCTTTGGGGGCCCGAGCTCCCTCTCTCCCCCCACCAGTGTAGTCGCAATGATCTGGAACACCCCCCCCCCTCGCCGCCTGTCACTCCATGGCACGGCACCGCTCCAGCCCGAAAACAGCCCCCCAGCCCTGGCCGCTGCCCCGCCGGGGATGGAATTCCATCTCCCACCGCCGCCGTGCGCGGCAGCAGGGGCACAGCCCCCGGCCCCGCGCGGTGCTGCGGCAGC
>VZRQ01008285.1:2214556-2261015 GCA_013397975.1 Machaerirhynchus nigripectus | reverse complement strand
GGGCCGGCCCGGCACCGGCCTCAATGGGAGCCGTGCTCGGCCCCCGGGGCGGTGCCGCGCGGGCCCGGCCGCGGGGAGGGTGCGAGCCCCGGGATGCGCGGTTCTGGGAGCGTTCGGCGGGGCCTGTCGCCGCAGGACAAGGGGGAATGGTTTTAAACTGAAAGAAGGTCGGTTTGGATTCGGTGTAAGGAAGAATGTTTTACAATGAGGGTGATGAAACACCGGAACAGGTTGCTCGGAGAGCTGGTTGATGCCCCATCCCTGGAAATGTTCCAGGTCAGGTTGGACAGGGCTGTGAGCAATTTGATCGGGTTGAAAACGTCACTGCTCCCTGCAGGGAGCTGGACTAGATGGCCNTTTACAATGAGGGTGATGAAACACCGGAACAGGTTGCTCGGAGAGCTGGTTGATGCCCCATCCCTGGAAATGTTCCAGGTCAGGTTGGACAGGGCTGTGAGCAATTTGATCGGGTTGAAAACGTCACTGCTCCCTGCAGGGAGCTGGACTAGATGGCCTGTTAATGTCCCTTCCAACCCAAGCCATTCTGGGATTATGGAAGTGCAAGCCTCTGGACATCTCCAGGAGATAAGCAGGTCCCTGGGGAGGTGCGGGGAGTCCCATGTCCTCCCTCCTGCCCCACACCTGCCCCTTTGCTGCCTGACAAAGCTTAATGGGGGGACTTCCAGCACGCTATCCAGGAACTATTGGGATGTGTGTCCCCCACACACACCAGTGTTACTACAGACCACTAGTTTTCCATATAAGCACACATAATAATTCATGTATGTGGATATACATATACATATATACACAAACACTATAGTTATGCAATACTTGATATGGATCAGGATCCATGTTCAACTCCTGCTGAGGATGGATCAGGATCCATGTTCAACTCCTGCTGAGGAAGCTCACAGTGGGGCCAGCTGCAGCATAAGTCAGTTTTTCTGCCCAATCAGTGGTTTTTGAAATTCAGTTTTTCCTTTTTTCAGATTCTTGGGAAGGTGTGGCCTGGGATACCAGAGTGCAGTCTTATGTCAACAGGTCTGTGCACTGTTTTTTGAGGGCACATGGGACAGCACACCCTTCCTAATCCCCCAGAGGAGACCTTGCTGTCCTGCAGGGAAAATGAAGTACTATTCTCATTTTATGGGGAAACTGAGGCACAGAGGATCGAACAAAAAGTCTGTGGCAGAACCAAGGTGCAGTCTCATCTCTTTCCAAATCCAGCTCAATTTAAACTCGCAAAAATATCCTCCATCTGCATTTCTTCAGAATTGCCAGTAACACATCCCACAGCCTGGCAAGCATGAACCAGTCTCTTCCCAAGAGGACATTCAGCCTCAGGAAGTCATGGCCTGGCAGCAGCACAGGGGTGACCCTACAGGTGCTCCTTCATCCTGTTGGGGATGTTCAAAGGACCTGGGGGTGGTCAGGGCTCTGCTCTCATGCACAGACCTCGTTCTTCCTCTCCACATTGTCTCAATGAATAATGCATGAATACGTACTCATCAAAACCCTAGATACTATATTTATACAAATACATCAGGGCCAAATTCTGCATTAGTATAACTTCACTGACGTAAAAAGGATTACGTTGGTAAAAATGTTGGCCTTAAATATTTTTACCCAAAATAGATGTTTGGCAAATCTTGCTTTACTGCTTTTTCTCAATTAAAACTCCTTTGTTTCCTGCGTAGGTGAAGTTTAGTGTGATTTAGCAATGCAAAGGACATGAAATTTCGATACAGCTAAAATCCAAGCCCTCAAGGCTGGGCTTAAATGGAATTTGAATTGTTGGCTGTACACATAAAATTCCCTTGCAATGTTTATTACACAAAAAACAACCAAAAGTCGCAAACTTAATTTTGTCATTTTTATAGCCTACCTAGGCACTGGGACATGTTAAAAGTTTCTCCGACTTGCATTTTTCCGCTTGCAAAAGGCAATGTCTTCACATTTTAGCCACAGTAGTTCTGAACTTGCTTTAAATTGCTAGAGACGCAGTGAAGTCCCATATTTACCTTATGTGGAAATAAAACGGTGTTTTCCCAGTTCTGCTTTTCAAGTTTCATCCGTTTTACTGGCCCACAACCTTTTCGGTTCCCTAAAAGCACCACTGGTGGCCGGGTCCTTTGCCCACTGTGCAGCTGCAGGGCTGCGCTGTTGGCGGTCTCTGAGGCTGGAGATAGGAAGGTGAGAAGTTCTCAGTGGGCTCAAGCAGATCCAAACGTGCTGCTGTGGGAGGGGATGCACAGCCACCATCCCTTGTGCCAGCACCTGCCCCTGGGTGGCTGTGTGCTGTGATGGAGGAGGGATCTGATACTTTTTCACATCTGAAGAACCCTACCCAGCATCTCACCTTTTCAATACGGCTGTGAGGTGAAATGCAATGGAAAATACCAGGGAAGTGTAACTAAGGCATCTGTATTTCTCCCTGAGATTTCCCTGTTGGGAAAAAAACCTATTAGGAATGCAGGCAGGCAGTGCACAGCACGAGGGAAGCGAGTCCAGAGCACGCAGGATGAACCCCTGACCCGAGCTCACTCACACTCTGTGTGACAAGTTCTGGATGCACCAAACTTTTTGTCCAGATCCCCTTTGCTGTGCACGCAGAATCCATGGGAAACTTAAGCACAGCCCTTGTGTGTAGGCTCAGTGACTGTGCCTTCAGCATTCCTGGGTGTCCAGAACTCTTGTAGAAATTGCTGCCCTGACCAGGCCATTGGACATCAGGACACCCTGGACAAATATCCAAAGTCCTCTTTTTCTGCCCAGGCAAAATTTCTAGACAGAGACAAAGGACACATTAAAACCAAACAAACAGGATATACAATGGCACAAGTTCTGATGCCTCACTACAGGACAAACCTGTGTGAGAACAATGAGAAAACACACAAAAATCACTGCCTCCTTGAATGCCAGTCTGGGGTTGTCCTTGCTGAAACATCCCCACAGCTTCCATCCATTTCAGCATCTTTCCTGAGCAAAGATTTTATCAGAGAAATTTCCTTTCTCAGCAAGACCATATTGTCTTGTCCATGAGTCTGCTGGGACTGCTTCAAACTGCAGGCCTGGTTCTGAGGTCTGCAGGCACACTTTGGGGCTTAAATCCCAAACTGAGAATTACAAGCCACAGTGGCAGGTGCCAGCCTCTGAGCCAACTCAGCCACTTTTCCATCCCTCAGTGATCTCTGAATGCACTTCTCAAGCTGTGAACTGGTTAATCCTTCTGAGCCCCATGACAGTGAAAGCAAGCTGACACACATCTAGGTTTTGCTCAAGGCTTTGGAAACACTACAAGCCTTTATTAACAGCATGGGAAATGCACAGATCTAGACAAATATAATTACTTCTGATCCCTTTTTTCTGCCAGCTTTTCATGAGAACCAGCAATGACTGCTGGGCTGGGACAGGATTCTGGGAATGCATTTTTGTGTATCTGTGACTGATGTCCTTCATTTGGTACTGCAGCACAAGTGAGTCCTCATTCCTGCTATGAAATACATCTGAATTTTCCCAACCCATCCTTTTTGTGCATCATTAAGAGATTTCCTTCCCTCTCTTCACCTCTTCAACAGCTCCTTTGAAAATCTATTGTTACTTCTGTCCCTTGATATTACTTGGGCATTTTCCATTCTCTCTTTTGCCACCTTTCAGGAGAGAACTTCAGTCAAACTGGTTGTCCTGCCCTGCTAGACAGCTGTTCTAGCCACAGTTGTCAAACATTGGGATAATGCAGAGGTAAGGTCCTTTTAACTGTTTTTTGTCTGATTGGCTGTGTGCTAAAGATCTAGTCAGGAAAGGCAGATAAACCTCAGCATTCAAGCTTTTAAAAATTTTCCCGAAGATAATTGCCCTGCTTTATAAAGTTAAGAAGGAGCCTCAGGCTGAACTAATTCATGAGTTGTTCTGTGCCACACAGCACAGAACCATTAAAGATGGGAAAGGCAGCAAAGGGCTCCTCCACGCCACACTCAGCAGTTTACACCTAAGAATTGTCTGGCTCTGCTCACACTTTGCCTTTCCATACAAGCTCTACAGAGGCTGACTCTTCCTGCCTTGGAGTTTCTCCTCTTTTGTATGTTGCTTGCACAGTTCTGTGTTACAAATTACATCTTGTTTTTGAGGGGAGTTGAAGGAAAAGTGTTTGAACTTCATGGATGAGCAAAGAGAGGGATTGTGTTGCATTGGGTGAGTGCTTTGCTGTCTTTAGAGGTCACCTGTGGTATTTCTGCCCCAGCCCTTGCTATTTCCCATTTACTGCGGCAGCAAACTATTAGTAATCTGATGAGCCAACCAGCCACCTGGCAAAACAAGGGTTAGTCAGGCTGAATTGATTACTCACATATTTCCATCTGATTTACAAATCAAGGTTGCTCTTTTTCCAAGGAAAGAAGCAAAAATAAGCATAGGGGAAAAAAATAAAATGGAAACTCAAGTTCTATTTGTTGGTTTTGTGTGTTGTTTGGGGGTTTTGGGGGTTTTTTAAATTAGTCTCCTGCAGATGGATCCCTTCCATGTGCCACAAAGCCCATGGTCACATCCAGCTGAGCTCTACTGGGCTTCAGCTTTCAGCACCAGAACAGTTACATGGGGACAGAGGGAACAAAAAAGCCTGTCAGACTCTCCAGTAATGTTATGATCACATTAACTTAGCAGTCCTTGACACTCACAGATAAGGACTGTAAGTTCTCTCAGTACTACAGAAATATTGACACAAAGAATATGTTTATCCCTGGCTGTGTCTCTGCAGGACAAGGTGGAAACAGCAACAGCGATCTCAGGACTTAATTTCTTTGGCCTTGCCAGGGCATCTGTGCTGCAGGGCCAACAGTTTATTGATTTTGGGGTTTTTTTTCTTTCCTCCACGGGTTTGGAAATTATGTTGTCTTTTCAAGTCAGAGTCATAGGTCCAGAGGGAGATTAGTTGGAACAAACTCATTTTAGGATTTTTTAATGCTATTACTCTTTTGACTGTTAAAGACAGTGGGGGACCTGGGGAGAGTTTCTGATTTTCTCCCAAACTTTCTGTTCATTAATACACTGAGAGAGAAAATGTTAGTTGACCTTCTGGCTGCATTTCTCTAGGCCATCTTTAGCCAGGTCCAGCTCCAACCTCGGGTTTCCATGTACAACCCCTGCACTTTAATCTGGGAAAAGCACCCACGGAGCAGAGCTGTTCCTGCTGACATGGACATCCAAGGGAATCAGACCACCCTCTGCAGGGACAGGAGTGTGCTGAGCGTGTGATACACAAGCTGTCCATCGCTGTCTCCCCTGGCTTCATGGCGAGGTGAAGCACAAGAGCTGGGGCTCGGCTCTTTAAACCCTGCTCCTGAAGCTGCCCAGCAGCCGATGCCTTCAGTGGGACACAGGGCTCATTGCAAGGGGTTCAAGAGCAAGGGGCACAGCCCAGTCCAAGCCACCCCTCCCGAAGGTGACTCAGGGACAGGCAGGTCTGCAAATGTGACAAAACCCACTGACTCACCTGGAGGAGATTCAGCACCCACCTCTGCTCATCCAAGTTTAGGAAAGCAAAGTAAACTGGAAGCCGTACAGGAAGATCTGGGATAGGATGGACGTTGGCTCCAGTTCAGGAGTGGATCTGTGATAAACTGTATTCCCCTGCCCTCTCCTGGAAGGAATACGTCAGGGCTGGGTGTGTTTGTGCAGGATCCTTGTGCGGAACACTGTGGGGAAGTGGCTCAAGGAGGTGGTGAGAGGAGATGGTGGTTTTGAAGACGGCGTTTACAGGACTGAACAACTGTGACCATGTTGTGTCCACCCTGCATTGCCAACACCACGTCTGCCAGACACTGGCACACCTCTCGAGAATCTGAATGTCTTCAAGGAAGAGCTGCCTGCCTGTCTGGCCATTTGCACTGAATTGGGAAACAGAGAGGGTGACCCAACCGAGGGAATGCAGAGCCTCTCGCTCACCTTAAATAGCAAACACAAAGCCTACATGCAAGCACAGTAACCTTCACTCAGGTCCCAGCTGGAGCACCACCAGGTCAGAAATGCAGCAACATGGCACTGACAGACAGAGCTCCTGTGGGTCCCAGTGCAGAACAGGCAGCTGGAACCCCATCACTTGGCCAGTGATATGGTGAGAGCCCAGCAGGGAGGTTGACTCAATCTCCTTGGAGGCTGTAGAGTAGAGAAAGCACAAAATTCCTCAAAATTAGGAAGATCCAGGTCCGATGCCTGGTCCTGAACCTTCAGCTGTGATGTTACTGTTACTGCTCCAGGCACACTGTTCACTGAATATGACCCATTTACACAGATTCACACCCAGATATATTAGGAGATTTTGCAAAGCCTCCTGCTTCTCCAGGGCCACTGGAATTACATTCTTCTTTTTTTCTAAACATCAAACAGCCAAAGCAATACTAGTCTTGTCCTACAAAGGACTGATTAGCAAATCACTGCTGTTGAGATAATAATGGGAGCAATGAACTACAAAAGGCAAGTGCAGAAACTCTATAAATACGTCTCCGGTTCAGCACAGGACTATGGATCAGGAGCTCTGAAATGGCAGGACCAACCACATGTGCACTAGATAACCTCAGAAGTGTTTCACATGCTTCAAGATTTCTTTGTAGTTGTGTTCCACCAAGTCTTTCTTAACCCAGCAAAGAGTTATGCAAAGAGGTATCCTCTTGCCTGTCACGTAGGTAAACCACCTCCGTCCAGCTGGGGTGCTCTCAACCCAGTGGAAAGTGAGACCATGCATTGTAGACAGGCTGTGAGCAAAGGCTGGCGGGGACATGATCTTTTAAACCTTGACTAACTGCTCTGTCTTCATGAGGGGGGAGTCTCTGAGAGAAGAACAGACGCCACCTAATATCTTGACCAGTTCCACAATTGTTTTTTCCCTTCTCCATCTGAACATAAGTCTTGTTTGCTGGGTTTGCAGTATTTTCAGCACCTCTTTACCTCCCTCTCATCCTCTTATCAGAGATAAACTTCAATAAAGTAGTTCCAGCTGTCTGAAAAAGTGAGGTTTGTGTTTCCTGCTTCAATACAGGGGTTAAAAACAGAGTTTCTGTTCATCACAGAAATAAATGTTAAATGGAAGTTGAGTTATATCTCTCCTGTGACTAATGTTCTAGCTTGTTTTCTAAAGTTAATTCTTCATATGCTTTTTTTCCCCTCTTGTTCCTTTTTACATTTGTCCAGACTCCTGTGTTCACATGGGACTAATTACCCACTCAGCAGTTACTCTGATGTCTAATTGTAATAGCTGGCAAAAGTGCTCTTCTATGCAAGCTTTTAAAATATTTCCTCAATTTATTTCAAACAGCACCACTCTCTGGAGCTTCTTCCCGATTTGTGTTGCCCTGGACTGAGATTTATTTTGCTGCTGTTGAGAGCTGACTGCTTTGCTTGTCCCAGGGCAGATAGTCTCAGCAGAATAATTTAAAAAACAGACAAAAAAACCCAAACAACTGGATTGCTCACATGAAGAATTATCATTGGTGATGCAATCTTCTATTTTTTCATCCTTAGTGGATCCTTAGTAGCAATGTAAGCAATGAAAAACCACTGATTCAGACTTGGATTATTCTTCCTCAAAACACAGATGTGATCATAGTGTTTTCATCCACATCCACCTTAGACTTGTCTAGAAGTTTGGGGGAAGATGAATTATATATCCTGTAATCTAAAGATGTCCATTTTCTTATTCTGTAGGTGTTTGTGAGCAAAATATTCACCCCTGCTGGTGTTACAAGCAATAATGGAGAGCTAAATTCAGATTACTGGCATATATATTTTTCCCCACAAACACTGCTTGAGAGGAAAATATGTCCCTTCCCAATCCTGCAACTATTTAAATGTCTATATGGCCAGAAGTGACTCACCTCATCTCCTTGCTCTGTGGTTTCACCTCCTGTTCCCTAAGGATAATAATCTTGGCAATATACAATACAGAACAAACTGATGTTCATAAAATGGATTTCAAGTGCCTGGTGAAGAAAATATAGCAAAAAGATTATGAGAAAGCCTTTTTTTCAGGACATCTGAATTGTGCTAGAGGCAAAGGGAATATGGCAGCTCTTATGAGAAGAGCCTGTAATCACTGACCTGGGGAGAACATCACATCTTATTGAGTGGTTTAATTCTTCCACAACCTCCACTTAATGACATGCCAGTCAGTTCTTTTCTTTCCTAGGGAAAAGAGATCTCTAAACCACTGCACATCACCCCGTTTTCATCCAAGTGGACCTGGGATCTGTCTGCTGCAGAGGCTGGCACACCAACTGCCCTCAGCTCTAAAGCCAGTTTGCCCCAGTGATCAACATTTAGATGGTTTTGCCCAAGCTTGCATTTAACGGTGACCATCCTGTGAACTCCTGCAGGCAGTCGGGTTTCCCTGGATACCATTAGGGCTCCTGGCCATCAGCAAGCAGCATCTCTCTTACTACAGTGAGGCATTGATCATGCAAACCTGTCAGAGTCAGCTGAAGTTCACTCTGCAAGTTCCCCTTGGAATTCCTGTCTAAATATCACAGCCCCTAAGGTAA
The DNA here is from genome assembly GCA_013397975.1 of Machaerirhynchus nigripectus. NCBI lineage: Eukaryota > Metazoa > Chordata > Aves > Passeriformes > Dicruridae > Machaerirhynchus > Machaerirhynchus nigripectus. Next base: position 2,252,484 of record VZRQ01008285.1, on the reverse strand, counting down.
ATCCCGGCTGATTTCTGCCCTGCAAAGTGCGCAGCATTGCCACACCAGCCCCTCTCCTCACAGCCTGGTTAACACAACCAGGCAAGGAAACTGCTTTTGCTTTTACACCTAGAAATAAACCAGTTATCCCCATCAGAGAAGACAGAAGGGGTGTTGCTTTTGGAATGTCAAGTTCTTCACTTCCAGCATGCGAAGTCTGTTGTAATCACAATAATTTGCTGATGGGACTCACAGCAATCCAACCCAGCAGCACCAGTGCTAACCAGGGGTTTCACTGGTGGGCTCAGCAGAGGCTAATGAAATCAATTGCAAACTCTGGATCTTCTTAGCAAAAGTGATTCAGTAATTAAATATTTAATTTTGAGACTTGTCTCAGTCCTATTTCCAGCTCAAAATTACAGATTTTAAAAGATACCTTACCTCTGCACCTATACATTAAAAACCAATCTCTCCCATTTTTTAAGGCTAGCAATTTTTTAATAGTTTTCTACATCATATAGTTATTTCATTTCATGAGCCATTAAAAATGTTCCTGCTAATGCTACAGACTCTTTTTTCATTTTCCCCAGGGCACACCCTACATGTGGCCACATCCAGGGAGCAGCCACCACCAGGAGCCCTGAGCTGCCTAAAGGAGAGGATGCTGTGCACAGCCACAGGCACGCTGGAACTCCTCTTGCTGGATTGACAACTTGGAAAACTCCAGTATTTCCAAAATACCAAGTTGGGACCTGTTCTTAATCTGTCATCAGCTTTTCAAGAAGAATCTAAGAACTGTCTGGGCACTCATATAAAAATTGAAAATGTCAAACACTCCTTCCTTCCCCCTGACCTTTGTGCTGAGCTGTCAAAATGGACCATGGCTCAGGCCAGCACGCAGCTGACCGGATCAGAAACAGCATTTCATCGAGCTCAGGCTGGATGCAGCCCACTCCAAGCTGGGTCTGGCAGATGTGGAATGTCAGCAGCAGGCAGGGCTGGCAGTGGTGCCAGGAGGTCACAGTGAATCACATCCTGTCACAACCCCTGCCCTGCCACAGCCCCTGGGGAGTGCAGAGGCTGGGGTGCCTCGGGCTAGTCCTGCCCCAGGGATGCGCCAGTCTCCTTCTTCCCTGCAGCACTGGGAAACCGTCCCTGTGGCCAAGGGTCAGGTGCAGCACTGTATGTCACCCCATGCCACCATGGCTTGTTGGGTACAAGCTGAGGCTGCTGTTGCCTTCAGCAGCCCTTCACACAAGCATCCAAAATAGCTGCACATAGATAACTCCTGTCCTCCTAATCAGTGCCACGGAGACAGGCACCAAGTCACATCCAGGGATTTACTGACACCCTCTGTTGTGCTGGCTGCTGCAGCTCCATGACAAATGGCATTTGTTTGTGCCAGCCTGTGTCCCAAGCACAGGAGAGGCTGCGAGTTTGCTGGACTTCTATCTGCTCACAGGTCAACAACGGAGGATGCTCCTTTTAAAACCAACTCCCATTTTCTTTCAGTCAGAGGTTTCTGGAGTAGCAGGAATTTTCAAGGAGGACCCAGGCATGTAAGCAGATCTCCACCATGCAAAGTGGCAGGGGCCACCTGTGCTGGCATTTGGTGACACACCATGGCCACTGCGCGGGGCGAGGTGGTGGCAGCCCCACGGCCTCGCGTGCGGCCGCAGCAGCCCCTGGCCAGGCCCTGGCAGCCTGGGCAGAGGGACAGTACTGCAGCCTTTGACGTCATTCCAGCGGGATCAAGCTCAGACATCTGTCCCAGGCGGAGACTGCGCACGGCCCCCCAGAGAACAGACATGCTGTGCAATGCCAGAACAGGCTTTACTGAGGGATCAGGCACATCCCTGCCTCCAGCAACTCAGCCCCACCAGGATCGGCCTGAAGTGGTAGAAATGGCAAGAGTTTGGCAAAGAAATTGGTGCAAGTCTGCCCAAAAATTTGGTTTGCCTCCAAGCAAAACCATTTTAAAATAGAGGGGATATCACCATGCAAAATTATGGATGAAAGACCTGTTTGCCCTCATAAGCAGGGCTGTTTGCAAGGGGTAAAGGAGAGGGTTTCAATAATCCTTGGATTTTTTCTTTTTTGGGAGACAGTGCCTAATACAAATGGGTTTGATAAAGAGAAATAAAGGTTACAAATGTCCCAGGGACCCATCAGTTGCTGTGAGTGTGTGGAGATGTTTAGGCCTTGTCTAGGTAAGAGAATCAAAAGGAATTCATGGGGAAGCCAGAAGATGGTGATGATTTTGGAGTTGGTGCGAGGGAGAAAAATCAGAGCACACAGAAGGGCTCCAAGTCAGCCAAAGGAGCTGGACACAGGCAGGAACACAAACGCCCCAGGACACTCCCAGGATGCTTGGGCAAATGGTTCAGTGCTGGACTCAGGTGTGGGATGTCACCTCCAAGGAGGATGCTGAGGGCCAACTTTTCTGTCCAGGCAACAGAAGACAAGCAACAGAGGAACCACTGGGCTCAAAGTTGGGCCAAATAATCGAGAGAGTTGCAGGTTTTTCAGAAAAGGAGTGAGAGTCCTGCTTTTCCCATGACGGGCTGAGCACAGCTGCTGGTGCAGCTCCAGCGGGCCGGGACAGAGCCGGACCAGGCCCAGGCACCCCGGGTGAGCTCAGCTGTGGCACGGCTTTGCTGGAAACCAGCAACGGGAACGTGGCCCAGTCATCACAGCCTGATGGGTGAGATGAATCCTCATAAAAATACAAGCCAGCAGAAAAACTTCAGCAACCAAGAACAAGAGGTGCAAAAGGAATAAAAATGCTGAAAAAAATCACCTTGAGCAGAGGCTCCTGGGCCACACTGGAAGGCAGCCCCTATGTGGGACAGGGCCAGCCTGAGGACTTGGCACTTCTCGAGCCTCTTTTGAAGCCTACTGAAACCCAGAAAGGAGACAAGAAATTTTGTCAGTTCAATAACTGCTGCCTCCTCCTCCCTCACACCCACTTTCAAGAGGAAAATGTGCCAGGAGCATTCTTTGGCTGCCTCTAAGCCTGCAGACCTGCTGAGGAGCCACGTGAGCTGCTTCAAGGGGCTGTCTTGAGCAGCCATACATTAATGGAGCTGCAGGATTTACCACCTGAAAAGAGATCAGGCTGTGACCCAGGATGAGCAGAGCGTGAAATCCCAGGTCTAAGACAGTGTATGGAGAGTGGAAGGTAAACGTAAATCAGGCAACCTGCCGGAGGTTTCCCTGGTCTCGGCCCACAGCAGTGGTGTATATTCAAACAGGGAAACTCACAACAACTTAAAGGATCTTCAGATAGGAACTTCTGCTGTAACAAAACATAGAGATATTGTAGGGCTAGAACTCCTTGATTCACCATTTAACAGTGTCAAAAGCAGAAAATTACTTAGAAGATGCTAGAAAAAGTATCAATAAAATAAATAAGAGTCTTTTAACTAGTCCTTTGAGCATGGTATAGCCATAGACCTGGCTCAGAAAGCATTGAAAAGTTTACAGGAAACTAAATACAAGGATAACAGAAATCTAAACACTGGTTTTTTACAAGACCCTTTCCCACAGCCACCACTGACCTGAACAGCCTGAACAAGCTCCATTAGATTTTATCAGGGAAGCTTTAAAAGGGAGAACTGGAAAAAGGGCCTGGATCTGATGGACAGGAATCAGATGCTTTCCCTTCAGGGTACAGTCTAGGGAAATTTGGATCAGTAGATGTAACACACATATGTGGCAGGCCACTGGAGAGGTCCATACCTGGATGGTGTTCTGCTGCTATATCAAAAAGTTTCACAGTAAGACAGAGGCTGCCAATCTCAGCTGGAACCAAACCTGTTCCAGAACCAGGTAATTTACCTTGGACATGGTGCTGCTGACAAGGGAAAAGCCATGGGCCGGCAGGGAGCAGAGTCCCTGCTGAGTCAGCCAGTGCCCACACCCCCAGAGCTGCTCCTCTGATGCTGGGCTGACCAGGTTTGCCAGACTTGCACAACCCTTGGGGAGATGGGGTGAGGAGGGAAACTATTGCAACGGGTACCTAAATGCCTCAGAACCTTTCAGCAGCAGGAATGGCTCTTGTCCCTATGCCTGACTCAGCCTCCCACTATTGCAAAATCCCTGCTTGTATCAAGTGCAGGTGGTAGGATTTCTAATTTAGAAGCTGCTTTGGAACAGGAACAGAGAAGGCATTCAAGGCTGATGGCTTAGCCTGGCACAAATCTGTTTTCAGCCAGGTGAGATCGTTGCTATGCCCCAAAGAAATTCCCGTTGGAGCCTCTGAAAACCGTTGCCCCCATTTTCCACACGGGACAGTCTGGGCTCAGGACACACCTTATGCCTCTGGGGCATGAAGGCAGAGTTAGCAGCCACAAAGAGCAGCTCAAGGAGCAATCACAAACCTGCCCTCTGCCCCAGTGCAGCAACTCTAATGCTCTCCCCAGACAGCTCAGCCGCAAACGTGGCTCTGGGGCACCACGAGGGGACGGCTGCCCCGGGGCAGAGCCGTACCCAGCACTGGGGAGAGCCCTGCAGCAGTGGGATGGGCTGCAGGGACACAGGCTGTGGAGGATGCATGGGAGTTTGTCTCCTGTTGGAAGAAAACAGGCAGAGTCTAAACCTGAACCTGCCCAATAGGGAAAACAGGACAGGCAGCAGAGCACGGCACAGACTCGGAGGGCAGTGAAATTGGGGTGGGTGCTGGGGGGGGATGCTGACAGAACATGGGAGGCAAACACCAGGAAACAAGTTCCCACTTCATCTCCTAACCTCTAAATGTCTAAAAATCAGCCATCAGTCAGAGTGTGAGCCATTCACCTGTGGCTGCCAGTAGTCAACAATACACATCCAGAAGGCAGACAGAGAGCTTAGCAGGAGAACTGAGTCAGAAGGAGCCACTGACCCCAGGAGATGCCTGCCTGCAGCTGAGCTAGGGGAAAAGAACATTTTTCCTACAGGCTGAAGAGACCCGTGGGAAACAGGTGTCATTTAGTAATGACAGCATTCCCACCTAAGAAGAGAAAGCAGCCAAAAAAAGCGCAAAATTACATTAAGAGCAATACTGGCAGCATTCCTGAGAGAGACAGCCCAGAGGCAGGAGAGCATTTTTGGGGCAGAGTCCTGGCTATCCAAAAAGAGAACAGGGACTGTGAGTATTTCAACGATGAACTCAGCATCACAGGAAAAAGACCTTTATCCTGCCTTGGGAAAGGGGGTCATCTCTCAGAAATACCCACCTCCTCCACCAAGAGCAGCTCTCAGGAGCTAATTCCTCCTTCGAGCAGTGATCTGCAGGTTGTTTTGTTGTTTTCAGGTGAGAGGCCTTTGAGTTAACAGCAAATACAGGCCTGCTGTGTTAAATGAACTTTATTCCATTTGCAAAACATCGTGAGCTCCTCATGCAGCCACTGAGCTGGCTGCTGGCTGCATCTGCCAGGTCAAAATGTGTTGGAAGGATCTGACTCACTTCTTTCATCAGACCTGCAAGAATATGAGTCAGGAATAATCTTTAATATCTCAGTCAGCTCCATAATCCTCCACAGTTCTCCTGCCTAAATTCATCACTCCATGGCAATCTCTTTGGGAGCTGAATTTGAGGCTCATTCGGTGCCAGTAAAGTGTGGGAATAGTTATCACCCAAGGAGGTCAGCAAAAGAAAAAGGGGTTAAGGGATACACTCCTCATCCACTGGAATCCAGAGCATATTGTGTTTAGATGGGAACGCTGGTGCTCATGACAGCATCACAGGACATAGCTCAACAAGGATTGCCAGACCTGTGATGGACGCAGTGAGCCATGGAGGAGACAGGATCCAGCCCTGAGGGAGAGGGTGGAAGCAGGGTTTGGGAATGATGGGAGTAACAGGAGCCTGGGGTGGAGTGTAAGCAAAGAGGTAGAAAAAGTCCAGTGTTTGCCATTGTGCCGAGGGAGCCTCTGCCTGTTAGAGGGAGCAGGGAGGGCAGGGAGCAGTGGAAGAGCCCCATTGCTCGAACCATGCCTTTGCCTGATCTCTTAAGAATTGGAGATTAGGACAAGACTAAGGAACTGCCAATCTGGAACAGACCAGTGGTGCCTGCATTCAAGCACCCAGTTTCCAGCAGAGTCCAAATTTGGCTGCTTTAGAGGAAAATCTTTGATAGCATCCCAGTTCCAGGAAGAGTGTGACACAGCGAGTGCTTGCTCCCGTTGGGATGGCCACAGAACTGTAGCAGGGCAGAAGGGCTATTTATAAGTGTATCAGATGTCAGCTGAGCCCTTTGCACTTTCTTTTCTTGATCATACATCAAGTCTAATGAGAAGGAATACAGGCTGAGGGGAACAAATGAGCCCAGGTCAACGAAGAGGTGTCCATCTAATACAATACATACAGGGAAGAACAGCAGCTGGCTCTGTGCCTAGCACTGCTACAAGGCCTCTGAAAGCTGAGCAAGATCACTTTACTGACAACACAGCGAGAGGGAAGGGTTGAGAGTGCTGCTTGTGATGATGGTTCTGCATTTTTAGACAGAGAATTATTTTCACCTGAAAAAAAGCTTGGATCCAAACCTAATCACAGAACTTGCATTAAGCTCTCTTCTAAGGACATGCTGTGCCTAGAAAAAAAAATAAACAACCTGGAGGGTTAACTCTTTCCCTCCAAACCTGGTATGAGAGAGCTAGAATACAGATTTAAGCACAGAGAAAAGCTGATAGCTGTTCCAATTAACGTTCCAGCTAGCATCTGCTCTTTTTAATTAGTTGAAGTCTGGTGTTGTCTGGAGACAGAACTGCTGAGTGGAACTATGCTGGATTCTTTTCTGCTTAGACAGCTATTCTGGTCCCTCTTGGTCCTTGGAACTTGTTCTCCATTTCAGAGAGGCCAGAGCCCTTTGTATGTGTGCTGATACTCAGGCTGTGCCCTCAGACCGTGTAGATGTTTCACTGCAACAGGCTTCAAACCAGTGCTTCCCACTGGAGGGAAAACCGACAGAGGAAGGTACTTAACACATGTCCTCTCCTCCTCCCAGACACGTGTTTGTGCATTGCTTCACTTACTGAAAACTCAATTTTCATCCGCAAAAAGGCACTGCCATGGAGCAGATGCAGGTGGATGGAAAAGGCTTCCCCAGGACCTGCCAAGCTTCTTGTTTTGCTAGAAGCTCACTGATCCTTCACCTTACTCTTTGTAACATGACCTTTGAGGATCTGAGCATTTCAATTACACACAAATGAATAATTTACAAGACATGGCTGTTGCAATAAACAAGTCCTTCTGCTCCATCCAAATGTTTGACACCTTGTCTTAAATTTCCCTCAATTTGCAAAAACCTCCAGGATTTAAGCAACATTCAAAAAACATTGGAGGAGCAACTGATGAGGGAAGAGCAGGGTGGCATTTCACAGCAGCAAACAGCACTGGCAGCAAGTGTTCCTCTTATCTGCCGGCAGGGCATTGACCTGTTGTACAAACTCCAGGTAGGAAAGCCACTGGCAAAGCAACCCCAGATGTAATATTTACCTAAGAGGAGACATTTCAGTGGAAAACAAGCTGCAGGACCTGCTGACATCCCGGTGGGGAGAACAGCGGTCATTCACACCAGTGCAGGCAAAAAGAATACGAACAGGATATGGAATTTTGAAGTATTTCTGAGTAATAAAGCTGTTGTTGCGTGAGGACCGTGTTTGTGCTGTCCATGATTCCAGCTAAACAGACATAAAACGTGGATTTGGTGCTTGTCCCACAGGAGATCCACTGCCCAGCACCACTAGGATCACTATGTTTCTATGTACCCCAGTATTTACTCAAATCACAGATGCAAATAGGCAGATCCTGCAAGAAAACAACCAGGCTGGCAGTAAACATTCCTGAACCACTGCAGCTGGTACCCAGTGATGCCTCATTCTCTGGCAAGGGGAAGTGGATCCCATGAGCTGCCCTGGGAATATGAGCCACAGTTTTGAGTTTCAGATAATAGTTCCTGTACAAGCTTCTCTGGAGAAGAAGATAGACAGGATCGAAACAGCTCAGGAGCAAAGCGCATAACAGGGTTGTTTTTATCTTTAATCCATTCCACATGAGCAGAAAGAGCTTGGAGCTGTGAAGCATGTGCTTCCTTTTACAGCTCAAACCATAACTTTGGTTTATTAATCCTTTTTCCTCTGCTCCATAAGCCCCTGTTGAAGAAAATTTGTATGTAGGACTTGCAGGATCAGCCCTTTTTACCAGCTGCAGTTTCACTGTCTTCCTAAGTGGTCAAAGCACAGGCTGTCACTGAAAGGGGCAATTCCATCTTCCCCAGCCCGTGTGTCCCTCTTCCTCAAGCCATCACAGTGATCATGATAAAAAAGGATCTTTTCCTCAGGCAGGGTATTTTTCAGCTGGATCAGTTCCCATGCAGTCACAGCAGCTGAAGTTTTGCCACAAAGCAAGAGCCAGGAAAAAGGCTGGAACTGTGCCTCAAGAGCTTAATGCAAAATCATGAAGTTTCAGTCTCAGGTTCCTGGGTCATTTGTCCATGCAAATAGTGTGGATTTATAGTCCAGCTTAGGAAAGTCTCCTTGTCTGCAGCTTTGTGGCTCTCTTTTGCACCACGGGCCAAATGCAATCTTTAGTTCCCAAAAGTACTGAGCTCGGGGGGAAGTCTGGAACTAGTTACAGTTTTCATCTGGGGACCAGGTCTACTTGGTTATTCAGAACTGGCCTTGAAATTGCAACCATATTGTTTATTTATATCCTTAGCAGAGCAAACCAGGGGAGTCACCCCACTGAACCCAGGCTCAGCCTCCCAGATCTCACTCTCCATTGTCCAGAGACTTCACAAAATCTCCATCCTTAGAGATTTTCAAAAGAGCTGGGCAAGGCCTTGAGCCTTGAGCCTGATACGACTTGGAAGTTATCCCTGCTTTGAGCAGGAGGCTGGACTAGAGACCTCCAGAGGTCCCTCCCCAGTAGCATTATTCTGAAATTCTGTCATTTTCCACTGCATCTGCACGAGGCTCTGCTACAGCACCACCAAGCAGTCCCACACTGCCTGAGCCACACATCAGGGAGCACAAGCCAACCCAATCTCCATGGTCTTGGCTATATGAGCTGGGAGCCAGAGCAAAGCACACACCCTATCTGTGTGCAGACGTCTCAGCACACACCACAACAAGCTTTGCACTGCAAAAGAAACGGTCCCAGCTCTGGCCAGGATCCCAGGTGGAAGATTGCAGAACTTTTTCTCTTCAGCAGGAAGGAGCCTGCATCCTCAGCAAGAACAAGTGTGAAATACAAATCACTGAGCACCTGCTGCTCTTTGTCCAAGTCATCACACAGCACCCTCCAGTACCCACAGTGAAAGGAAGGATGACAGGAACTGTCTTTTTTCCATGTGGCCCTCCAGAAATGTCAGCAATTTTGATCCACTAGATCGAAATCTGAGCTGTTGAAAGAATTATGCACGCCCACTTTGGCTGAGACATCCCATGAACACACTGGGGGCTGGGGATCAGGACCCGAGCAGTTTCTGCTCCATCAGCTTGTTCGCAAAGATGGGAGCTGAGGTCACAGGTCTTCTTTCAGAGCCTTTCTCGGGGTCACTTCTCCTTCAGCCCAGAGGACGGAAGAGGGTTTTTGGTGCTTGTCAGACCTAGAGACCTCATCTCTAAGGTGAACGGGGCATGGAGGAGCCGGAGTGGGAAACGTAGGGCAGAGCCAAATCCCAGCCCGGCAATACAAGGCTGCTGCCATCTCGCGGCTGGCTCTGGCCATGCAAAGGTGACCGGGGACGTTTTTCCAGCTGGAAATTTTTCCTTTGAGATAAGATCCTTCCTGCAAGAAATCTTCAGCTGGAAGGAGCAGGGGGCAAGCAACAGTGCCAGTGGTTAGACCCCATGGGGCCACAGCACTGGGGTACCAGAGCTTTGCTGATGTTCCTGGGAGGTCTCCTGCTTTCCCTTCTGCTAGAGCTGCTCCTCTGCTTTGGGATGGCTCCACCCCAAGCCATGGTAATCCTTTTTCCATCAGGCCAGCATTTCCCTGTGCCCTCTGACCTAAGGAGAGAGGAGACATCCCTGTTGCTGTTGAGAGGCCCTGGATTTGCAGTGCCCATGCAGCGTGTGTGCCTTCACGATGGTGCTGGGAAGGGAGATGATCCACAGTGAAACAGAGACATGTTGGGGTCAGATGGGATGGATATGGTCTCCAGTACTGTTTCTTCTGACATCTTTCACTGACCTGTGATGCTGATGCAGGGATTTATACTACGAATAAAGTACAAATGGAGGAGAACTACATGGTCACTCTTTCACCCCCTTTCAGCCTCTCTACTGAGCTCAGGAGTGTGCACAGTACTTGAAAGAATTGTGAGAGCAGCCCTATATTCCCTATGGGATTGCCACAACCATCTGCTTGCCCACAGGTAGGAGAAAGGCAGGAGAACAGTGTCTCAAAGAGACCCACCAGCAGAAAACCTCTGCTGACAGCTCACCAGAGACCCTGCTAAAGCAGAGAGCAGCCTGCACTGCCTTCCACAGAGCTCTTGTAGGTTGTGTCTTGAGGGCACTCACTCGAGGATACCTCCTCCTTCCTTGTCTCTAACCATGGGAATTGGGTCCAACTTCCCCTTTTTTCTCCTGGGATGCTCCAGGTTCTGCAGCTGCACAACTCACTGGAAAAGGGCAGAACAAGAGCTCCAGAGAAAGAAAAAGCTCCCAATCCATTTGGCATTTCCACAGTGTTCGCTGGCTGCTGCCCGGCTGTTCTCTCTGTGTGGCACATATTGGGACTCACATCACAAAACCGAAGTGGAATCCTGGAATAAATGAGTCCCCTGGAGAAGACCCCAGGCAATGGGGGGATGACTGCCCAGTGACCTGTGCAGCATCCTGGGTACACTGGGAGTTTCCCGTAGTGGTAGGACTACAGAGGAAGATTTATTTATCTAGGTACTTATTCAGCTTTTATCTCTGTCAGCATTTCTCAATCAGCCATTTCAAAATGTTTTGCCAACACTAATTAGCCCCCACAGCACCTCTGTGGAAGGGATCAGCATCCCTAAGTACCAACAGGGGGACTGAATGAAGAAAACAAGTAGCACCTTCATGAAAAAATGAAGGGAGCAAAGAAACCACAATATCCTGAAATCCCAATAATGTGTCCTAACAAAATCACGAATCCCCAAATCTCATACATTCTGCTGGAAAGACAAGCAGCCACCTGCCGTTCTTACCATGCCAACTGCCTGGATTTCTCAGCTGGGCACCAAATATTTCATAATCCCAAAAACCGGGGTGCCCTGAGGCACCCTTACCCCTAAGGAGCTGCAGGCATGGTCAGCTGCACAGCCTGTGCCAGCAGGCAGATTTTCCCATGATGTTGCACATGCTATTTATTCCATTCATTAACCAAGTTAATGGTGGCTAAGAATAGGCCCCAGATGTCCTTCTGGCCTTAAAAACTTCTTTGCCCTCAAGGAAATGCAAAGCCTAAGTAGCTCATGGCATGTGTGGGACACAAATAATGAACCAAGCTATGAAGAGCTTGCATATTTCCAAGAATTCACAAAATATATCTCTGCTTTTAAATAACCTCTATTCTGCTTCTGGGAAATAAGTGGTTAGCAAGGATAGCTCAGAACAGAGTAATGGATATACAAAAGTTTAATTCATTGATACAGAGATTGTGCCAGACAGAACCAGAACTGTTCAAATGTCTTCGGTTTCTCTAATCTATTTCTGTGATGTTTCTACTGCGACAAATTCACAGTTCCGTAATAAACTGGTGTTTCTAAACGAAGACAATTACATATTATGCCTTTAGAAAATATGCATCTTTAGTACAATTTAGGCCTGGATTGTTTTTTTTTTTTTTTGGTAATAGAAATTATTCTGTAGTGTCATTTTTTATACATACTCCTCAATACATTTGGGATTTTTCCCAAAACATGCTAAAGATAGCACTATGGTTTTCTGCATCACTGCTAAAAATCAAAGCATTCATGTGCAGAATAATTTCTTTCTGTACAAGCATTTTTCTTCTGTTGCCTGAATCCAGTCTCTTGATACTGAGCAACTACAGAAAAGAATTATAACAATCAAATGGGAGTTTGCACTTACAGACATTCATGCTATTTATTGAATGAGTTATTCAGACAGAGAAAGCTGTTTGGAAATCTATCAGTAAATGAAAGAAACTGCTATTTCTGAAAACTGAAATTGTATTAATAGAAATTCTAAAGGGTCTAAAGAAGAACACGATCCATTTGGAACCAATTTGGTCTTCTCAGAAACAGGAAAGGCTAAAGAAGGGGATTTAAATATCTTTTCCTCTATGAAAGCGCATTGCTTTTTACCAACTGATATTTTATCAGATCCTCTTTAGAATTATATGGTGTTTCAGAAGGTGATATTTGGGGTTCTATACCATTTTTGACGTGGGCAACTGTCAGTAAATAGCAGTTTGTTCACGCATCCTACACGTACTCTCCAAACTGTGACTGTTCACACTTTACAAAAAGACAGGCCAAGGCAGAGATTAGGAAATGACAAATTATGGTCATTCCACAAACAGGGGCTCCAGCTCCCATTTCCTCAACCCTCTGCTCACAGACATTGGCTTAAATACCCAATTCCTAGGCCTGAAATAAGGGGGAATGAAATAATGAACAGAGAACCCAGCAAGGCAGGGAGGCCTCTCACAGCAGAGCAGTTTCCTTCCTTTTTGAAGGAAATTCAAACCCACATCTCATCGGAACCTCAGCAAGCTGCCAGCTGGGACACCTGCACCGCAGCCACTCATCCCGGCCGTGTCTCGGGCCGGGCTGGGCGCGGCTCGGAGGGACCGGGGCTGGTGGAAGGTGTCCTCGGACCCGGCTGCCCTCCCGGGGCCCTTCCAGCCGAACCGCCCTACGGTTCCACGCTCGCTCCCGTGCCCGTGCGCTGCCGCCTGGCAACGGGAGCGCGCGTTCCCCTGGCAGCGCAAACAGAGGCGGCTGCGCCTGTCCCGCTCCCCGCTCCCAGCGCGACATCCCGGAGAGAGCCCGCAGGAGCCGCCTTGGGGTGAGACACCGCGCACAGTGCGCGAGGAGGGTGCACTGAGAACTCTGCTAGGGACAGATGTGTGACAGGTGCCACGCCTGTGTCACATCCTCTGCTCTGAGAACATGGTGGATGCATTTTCGCACTATTTTTTAGAACTGTCTGCATATTTACTTTGGCTTTTTTTTTTTTTTTTTCTCCTTTCTCCATAGCGACCTGATGCTAGGGAAAAGCACTGAATAAAGGTTTCAGTGAATTAAAACCATGAATGCTTTATCTATTGATTCATATACTACTGGCATGCAGCTACTGGAACATAATGTCAGAGGCAGGGAAATTTATGCCAAATTACTCTAGCAATGAAGCATTTTTTATTTGCATTTTTGAGCTTAATAATTGTAATTAGCAGAGCTAGCGCTTCTGTAGCTTCTGGCATTATTTCCAAAGTGCTGTGCAAACAACCTATTAAAAAACTGCAGCAACCTGAAACAAGACAATACCTTAATAAAATGCATATTTATAAGTTAATCATAGATACAGTTTCCTATACTTAGCTAAAATTATATTATAAAGCACTTTTTATCTCTGAGGGTTGCACTGACAATTATTTTCCATATGCCAGTGTCTAGTCCTGCTTTTCATTGCCTGTAGAAGGAATTTAAATCAACCACAGGAACAAGACAATTCTTATGAGAAAGATTTTAGATTACAGAAATCAAGGTGTGCATTGAGGGCTGAAGCTCCAGGTGTTTGCTGCAACTGCTCTGCGAGGTTCACAAACTGTATTTAGGCATTCAGCTGCCTGCCCAACCCTGCCCTGACGGGGCTTTCTCCAAAACTCCCATCAGCAGCAGGGGTGATGTTGTTCCAGGACGTAGATGAGAGACCCCTAGAGAAAAATATTCTCTTACGTTAATCAAAGTTCAGAGAGGTTTGAACTCTAAGTAACCAGTCAAGGAGGTTCTTGGTAAAAGGTACTTAAAGAACTGAAAAGGAGAGAGAAAACATTTGGGATATATTCAAACAGCCTGAATTCTATCTCAGCCTCTGTGTCTCATCAGCAGTGAAAGTTTACAGCTCCAAAGAATAAGATACTAATTGGGCAGCTGCAGAAAAAACACAAAGCACCAAGGACGGGCATGGAAATTAGGCCAAATGAGTTTAGCTCAAAATACATAAAAACTGGAGGCTGTTCAGCACGAAAACTGATGCTCTAAAATAGCCCTAAAACTAGTGCAAGCAGAAGAGGATATTTTCTATGGCATCTTATAGCAGTGCAGATCAGGAATGGTGCCAGCAGCAGAATTGCATCAATTGAACTAATACCTCACTGAGCCCAGCTTGCTGCCTTTGGTGATTAAAGGAGAGCTTTAACAATGGTCTATCTGTTCTTTGTAAGTGAGATCATTCCAATTATGCCTTGTCCCTTAGGATCCATAGCAAAAACTACAAAAAGACTGGAGTCAGAGAAACAAAAAAGTAACCTTCAACAGTTTGCCAACCTAAAATGAAAGACAACAGAGTTCTGTAAAGCGTGTCTGTGCTGTCCAACAATCATTTAGGCTTATTGCAAGAAATCCACAATGCTGAAGCAATTACTGGGAAGCGCTTTAGTGAGTAAAAAATGTAGCTTGTGAACTAGTGACAGGAGGCTGAAAAAGCATGGGTGTGGATCAGAACTGGTGACTGGGTGGAAAAGGACACAGGGGACTTGGGTTGCTTGCTATCTCCAAATTTGTTTTGTTGCTTTCTCATCAGTTTGCGTGTAAGGAGGACTGTGTTTTACACAGTTTTCACATAAGCCAGGGATGAACATCTCATTTTGGAGGTCAGAACATATATGTTTTCCAGTTTAATGGAGCTTTTTGTTAATTGCTACAGACACTAAAAGCTCCGTGGTTAAGATACAGAAAGCTCCTAGGCCTATCACTGCTGTAAAACTTACCACATCAATTACTGGCAGATCCCAGCTGACTGATTTGTTTATGATTTTCTTTGGGCCAGGTTCAAAGACACCATCCTGATATACAGCATCAACATCTAAAAGTCTCTCTTACAGACTTGAAATGGAAACCCACCTTGTGCTGTCAGGTAAGGACACAATGCTCCGGCAACTTTTCCTTGTCAGGTCAGAGGAGAGGCCTGAAGTCAGGTTCTTCTGCCCCAAAACAGATGAAATGGATACAACAGCTACAGACTTAGAAAAATCTCTGGCTGAAATCCTGTTTTTGATCATCAGATATGGTCAAGTGACATAAACCATAAAGAGGTCTCAATTTTATCACTGGCTTCTCAGAAGCCCTATTCTCCACCCTGCTCTTGATTCAGCATTGTTAGACATCTGCAGCTGGGAGCACTGCCCACCCTCCAGGTGTGACACCGCACATCCCACTCCCTTTGCACTGGGTCCAGATATTCAGCTTCACACCTTCTACATCCTCATCCTAGGTTTTTTTTTTTGTTGGTTTTTTTTTTTCTCCCAGAAAGGACAGAAGAGGATGATGGAAACCCAATGAAAAATCCATTTAAAGTCCCACCAGATACTGAACTTTTCTCAGTGAGGGACAAGGAAATTAAAAAGGCACAGGAGGTATGTACACATGCTTTAGGCTAAACTATATAACAAGCAGTTACTAAGGCAGGCACCCACCCAACAAAATACCAAAATTCAGTGCAGGAGAGATCAAAAGACCTCTTCATGAGAAAGCTGGGGATGTTCAGCCTGGAGAAGAGAATACTCCAGGGAAACCTGATTGTGACCTTTCAATACTTAAAAGATGCTTATAGAAAACTAGCAACTTTTTACACAAGCAGATTATGACAGAACAAGGGGGAATGGCTTTAAACTAAAAGAGGAGAGATTTAGATTAGATGTTAGGAAGAAATTCTTTACAGTGAGGGTGGTGAGACACTGGCACAGGTTGCTCAAGGATATATGGATGCCCCATGCCTGGAACTGTTTCAAGGCCAGGTTGGACAAGGCTTTGAGCAACCTGGTCTAGTGGGGTGTCCCTATTCATGGCAGGGGGTTGGAACTAAATGATCCCTAAGGTCCCACCCCAGACCTTTCTGTGATTCTGTGATCTCTGAGAGGTCTGATTGTTGAACAGGGTTGCACAGCCTGGCATAGTGTGGAAGGAAGCAAGAGGTCTAAAGCAAGCCCTCCTCACCTCATACTGGTGACTGATAGGGCCTGGTTTTTGCTTGGGTTGAAGGTCACTATACAATTATGGGGAAGAGCTTAGGAAGTAGTACATTAAGGATGTCTGATGAGTGATGTCCTCAGCATAAACCATGCCCAAACTGTGCAGACAGCACTGAATTGTTCTTCAGTACAGTGAAAGTACTGAGCAGGAACACCATTTACCCTCCAGAAGGTTCTGGAGCGGGTTTGAATAGATCCTCTCAATCTGAACTTAATGATTTAAATGTCTTTGTGAAAGCTGGACTGAGTTGGTTAAGTGTGGGCTGTCCCCCTTTAACGGGGGGACCCAAAGGATGAACCTCAGAAAATTTCCATTTGCTCACAGGAATAACCCAGGAAGGAAAAATGAGGACACTGAGTGGGTACAAACTGGCACAGCTGGTGGATGGATGCAGAATACAAATCAACAAATTAATGAGAACAAGTGCTAAGAAATTTAGTGTTTCAGTTGCCTCGAGAGAGAATATTATTGGGGATTAGTCAGATAAACTAGGCAATGCATCAGCAGGGTATCAGCACGCCACAAATTTCTAGGCTGTCAGTAGCTTACTCATGTCTTTAAAAACCACAGAAAACAAAGCACAGGATCAAACTGTCCACATATCTGATCTTTCACAGGAACGTGAAAAGAGGAAGACTATGAAAGTCCATGAGAAAACTACTTACTCCACGAAAATTAAGGCAAAAAGTGGGTTGAGGAGAGCTTTGAAAAGGGAGGAAGAAGAGGACAGCAGAAAAGAGGCGACATGTGAAGAGAGACTGAAAGTTCTTCAGGAGCTGCTTTCACGGAAGTTAGCCATGCAAAAAGGTGGAGAACAGTAGCTGTCTTTGCAGTGGTGCTGCTCAGCTGGGTAACAGCCTAAAGCAAAGGCCAGGGAGGGGATGGGAGGAGCAGCTGGCCCAGGCTGGCCTTGGTGAGGTCATGCAGACAGACAGTTCTGTGCTGTACCTTGCCAACCTCTGCGTGGCGGAGCCATCTCCAGCTCAGGTGTTTACATACAGAGCAAGGGCCACCCCTCACAGTAGCCTGGGTTCCACCAGCCTTGCAGCAGCTGAGCTGGCAGCCAGCTGAGAGTTTGCAGGGTCTTGTGTCATGGAAACCTTTCTACTAAGCCAACCTAAAGTTGGATTTTAATGGACACAGGCCTAGATTTTCTGGCTCTGACATGAGGAGTAGATTTGCCATAATGTCTAGAGGACAAGGACCAGATTCTCCACTCCATTCTACCTAGTTTTACTCCATGAAAACCCATATGAAACTGATCCTAAACAAGGTTATAACTACAATACAATAATCAGTATTGCTGACTCCAGTGCCAGCCAGATCCATGCTCATGGCAGCCTACATATTCACTGTGTTTTGCCTTGGCCATATTTCCCCCTCCGTAGTCTAAGCAACTTTATTTTCTAATTTCAGATTATGCATTAGACAGGGAGACCTTCCATGGCTACCTACAGAACAGAAAACACATCTTTTTTCTTGAGGTACTTGGCTTTCAACATGTTGCCTTCTGTTCATTTAATTACTCTTCCCTGTGTTGCTTTGTTTTGATGTTTCTTCTCCTGAGATCCACTGCCTAGAGATCTTTCCAAGTTGGCCCCCATCAGATCTCATGAACTGACTGTCCAAGTCCTGTGTTACAGTCACTCAGAGTCTGCAGCCCAGCAATTCTCAGCCAAGAAATAAAGGAATGTGGGTCATTCCCATCATTCAGTAGCCACCATGAAACTATTCCATTTGTGAGATGCACAGATACAGACCTTTGGCTACTGCTGTCCTATACATAAATTGTAGCTGGGAGCCATTCTGAACTCAAGGCAATGGAGTAATTGTGCTGGAATATTCCCATTAGTCACCTCTATTATTGTGCTATAACACAACTGAATCAATCTTTGTCAGCCAGGAGTTAATGCAGTGCTGGGACTTGTGAATTCTGTCTTTAGATTCACTGCTTATTTGCTATGTTCCTTCTGAAATAACTCCTGGCCTCCATGTGCCTGGCTTGCACTAAGTCACACACCTGGGTTTGAAATCCTCACCCTCTCTGCCCACAACTGTGAGGTATTTGGTAACCAGGTACCAAGCTGAACCAATGTACCTTTAAAACCAGCCAGCTGATGTGACTGTGTTGCCTTTGGGGTTCATTTCAGTATACCATTGGAGTAAAGCGAGAGGAGATTGAAAGGATGGAGAGCATAATAAAGAACGAGGAAAAGAAACTGGAAAAGGCTGAGAGAAGGATGGAGAAGGATGCTGCCTTGTTTGATGAGTTCCTGAAGGAGAACCACAATAGCTCTGTTGAAGCACTGAGAATGTAAGGAATGTGGAAGGAACCACCCGTGTACTATTTCATTCTGGGCACAGAAGATTTGCTGCTTTACCTCCCTGCAGGGTTTTGGCTGAACACTGAGTTTGTCCCAGAGTTACAGTTCTGGTGGCACTTTCTTCCCACACATTCAATAAAAGAGAGGAACGAGAACAGCAGCCAGGAAATACCCTCATTGCAAAAGCTCTTGATCTGGTGGTAGCAAGGAACCTGCTGGTGGCTCCACCGCTTCTCTTCTTCTCACAACACCCTTACTGGAGGAGATTCCTCTACCCAACCCCTCACAGTCCCCTCAGTGAAGCAAAGTGAGCACTTTGGCCCATGACCGGTATCACAAGGGCAGAGCTGCAACTGATGTTCAGCAGCAGGCACATAGGGGAGGCTTGAACGCTGGGATGCCATGCTGTGCCAAGAGAAGGAGAGTCTTCAGGCAGGAGCCAAGCATCTCCTGGGATACATCTATAACACAGATTTCTAGGGCTCATACCACATCTTTTTCACTGTTTCATTGGCACCTCAATTCACTACTCACTACTACATTGTTTAATGGCTTATGTTTATGCATCCTTTCCTAGGGCCAAAAGAGAAACCTCAGCAAAGACAAAGAAAATAACAGAGATCCAGGGAATCACTACCCAAATAAAGAAAATCCAAAGGTAGGATTGCTCAACTACCTCAACTTTACAGCCCCTACAGTGCTATAGCGTCACAGTCCTTGCAGGGGATAGATTTCTAAAAATGTTCCATTTTAAGAGTCAAAATATTTTGGCTTTTGTTTCTAAACCAACTCGTCTAGTTTTCTAATGCCATTTTTAAAAAAGTATAACTATTTCAAACCCAAAATTAAATGCCTAACATCAAATTAAAATAAAAAAAAAACTAATGCATTTTATTGGGGACCTAAGGAAAGACAAAAGAAATAACTATAATCACCATTATGAGTTGAGCTGGAAAAATTTCTCATCTCTTTTCAAGTAAAAATTCAAAAGTTAGCAAGCTCAATACCGTAGCAAGGGTTTGGCCAGAGATATGACCAGGCAGTTTCCACATGAGAAAACGCAGCGAGCACAGCGGGCAGGTTCCCATTTGCCTTTGCATGTCCATGAGAGTCCTCTCTCCCCTTCTTTGGATGAAACTCAGTATCAAGAGTGAGAAAGAACCTGTTCAAACAGGAGCTTCCCTCCCTGCTAACAAACTTTGTCCACTTCTCTCCACCCAGTGATATCTCCAGATTCGAGGACACTCTGCAGGAGTACAAGATGTACAGAGACATCCTCTACCAGCTATCTCCAAAAGAGTGGCAGGAGGAACACAGAAAAAGGCACAAAAAAGGAAAGGATATGAAACCAGAATCCAGAGTTAATGAAAGAAGTGCTGCACCTCCCCCCACCGCAGAGCAGGGTGAGTACCAGGAAAGTGCTGGTGCTCGTCCCTGGGACAGCCCCAGGCTCTAAGTGGATGCTTCCTCTTGTCTCCAGACCAGGATCTGGCGGCCGGGACAAACACTGCCCATAGCATCAGTTTTACGGATATGCCAAGCTCCCTGCTGTTTGCAGACAGTTTGGATTTCAGGTCACAGGATGTCATACCACAGCTCAAACACTTCCTGAAGCCTCTTTTATCAAGAGAACTGTAAGTACCAGACAACGCAAACAACAGACTTAAAGAGCACTCAGCTGACTGGGAGTCAGCACAGGGGAATCCCACTGCTCTCCTTTGCTGGCCATACCAAGATCTGGGGCTTATTGGAACAAATTCAAAAGCCAGCAGAAAGCTGTCAGATGTGCAAGTCAGTACCTATATGCCTGCTCCAAGTGAGCTCCGTCCTCAAATCTTCTGCTGAGAGCCTGCCCCAAGTGGGGCTGGCACTAAGACGATGCAAACAGAGGTTCTTGACCCTTCCTGGCACAGGGTGAGAGGTACAAGTGAAAGTGATGAGCAGACTGAGCTACCAACAGCAGCCAGGCAACCCTACCCCTCTTCCAGCTCTTGTGTAGAGGAAGAAGCATTAAACAAAGCCTCCCAGAGAGTGTAAAGGTATTTGGATCAACACCCTCAGTTCAGATTGATGTGTCATGTTCCAGCTCCACTGGCCAGCGCAGCCCAGAGCAGCACAAAAGGCAGCTTGCTCATGGACAAAAGTAGATCCTGTGCTGCCTATTTGTGTGACCCCTAGACCCTACTGACCCCTAAATTTCCTACAGCTGCAGGGAGGCAAAGGTGGGAAGGTGCAAAGGACTGCTCAGGAGTAAACAGCGACAGTGAACAGTAACAATGTTCATATGTCACTACTGAGTTCTCCTCTGAGCTGTCATTTCTCTAAGGGCCTAACACACAAAATGCTTTTTCAGAAGTTCATTGGAGGATGCAGAAAGTGAAACCAGCTCGGATGAAGATGAGGTCAGAAGTCTTATGTTGAAATATTTGCATTTTGTTTGTCCTGCGTCATTTACCAATGTTACTAATTTCCCTCACCTTCTGTTAGTTACAGTATTGAGGAGTTGCTGTAGTTACAAATTATAAATGTATGTTTTTACATTCATAAATGTTCATGTTTTGGCAACACATATTATAAATACCTTAGTTTAACTTTCCTCCTTCAGTTTCCAAAAACCTACCATCATCTCTAAGTTTGCCATCCTCCAGTGAGATATGACATCATATAATGAAAGATTTTTAAACTAGTGCAGTTACTGGCTTATATCCGAAATTGAAGTTTTCCCACTCACAGATGTTTGCAACACTTTTTACCCCGCAAAGTGCAATTTGTTTTGTGGGTGAGCTACTGAGGCAAAGCTACACTCATGGCAGGAAGGTGGGGGATGTTTGTACGTGGACAAACATGGACCACTCTAGAGGGAAGAGCGTTTGAACAGCCAGGGCTGGTGCAGCCCAACCTCCATGTAGTTCAGTGGAATGGAAGATAGAGAAGGGAGAAAACTCATCACACGTGTTTTCCACTCCAGGAGCCTGAGCTCTATTTTACTGATCCCGAACAATTGCTGACTACTTTCACGGAGATGCAGGATGAAAACATATCCTTCATGCAGAACTCACAGGCTATTGAGGACAGCTGGAACGAGGCCCGATGCACTTTCATCACCACACATAAAAGCATGTAAGTGTGATACTGCAAGTGATGGGAAGGCGTCCCTGTGCTCCAGCTTTCAGACATAAGTGATGCCTCTGCCCCCACGGGCACCTCACCATCGGCACAGGCTGCAGAGCACAGTAATGCTGTTCACACAGCAGGGTCGTTCTTGTGAGCTCCTGGGAAAGTGTCCCATCCATACTTACTACAGGAGGTAAGACTTGAGCTTGGGACTAACTCCTTAGTCCTCAAGGCACAGGCTAGGGAACTGATGTATTAAGCATCCTGGAGTGGATATAAGTATAGTGTAATTCTCATGAAGACCAAAGGAAGAAACAAGGCAGTTCCTGGAGCGATCCAGAGCAGCACCTATGCTGACTCAGTGCAAAACCTTCCTAGAGGAAGACAGCAGGGAACCCAAGTGTCATTGTAATCTGCAATTTCAGTGGCAGGTAGACATATATATATTCCCATTTAAAATGTAGTTTATCTCCTTGTGGAAGTTTTAAAGGTAATCTGGATCCCCCACTGACTTACTAAAAAACCTTGAATGTTTAGCTATGCTACTTCTCCCTCCCGCCCACCAGCACAGTAACTGCATTTCCAGAAAAAAACACGAAGTTCCCTGTGCTCTCGGGCTGTGGGTGCAAGTTCCCAGGAAAGGCTGAAGTGTCACCTCCATCTGCCGGCAGCAGGAGGGACAAGCCCAGGCTGCCGAGAGCAGAGCTGTGTGTTCCAGAGGTTCGCTTTCCAAACACCTCCTCTCTCTCTCTCTCCTCTAGGGAGAAGGAGCTGGCAGCGCTGAAACAGCAGGTAAACACCCTCCGAGCCACTGTCGCCAAGGAAGAAAAGAAAGTAGCTGATCTGAAGCTCAAAGTTCAGCTCCTTTCCTCTGGAGAACACGAAGCTGATGATCAGGTACGTGCTGGGATCCAGGCAAGGGGGGTTCACACGTGCACAAGTGGTTCCTCTCCACCCGCCGCGCCCATCCCGGGAGCGGAGCAGACAGGGCTTGCACTGGGGAGGGATCAGCGCTGTTTCCCAGCAATGGAGCTACAGCAAGGGCGGTTAGGGGCACTGCTGAGGCAGCAAACTGGGACAAACGTGTCTGCTCGATACAGCTGCTGTGAGGTGGCAGCAGGGCTTGCAGAGACAACTGGGCAGCTGCCACCTGTCCCAGGTCACAGCCAAACTGGGAAGATGGGACCAACAGCAGAATGGCTCAGTGCAGCCATCTGTCCCTGCCATTGCCATTAGCCAACCAGGAAACAAGCAGTTGAGTCGTGTTGAGGGGATTAAAGTGTTTCCTTTACGGATTTCCTTCGGTTTTTGAGGGATATTATGGTTCTACTTGGCAGAACCCAGCTGTGCCACTCCCCATATCTCCTGTCACCTCTAGGACAAAATTCTCACAAGCCTGAACAAGAAGGTGCTGGAAGTCTATCTTCGCTGCACTGGAGACAATGAGACAAACCTGCCAACAGTAGAGATGTTAAAGGTAATAGAAAAAAAGCTCAATGATTTACTGGACAGCGTGGAGAGAATCCCAGCAGCAAAGATAGAACAGGCTGTGAAAGTCATAAGAAAGGAACAGAGGGCAAGGTAAGGCAAGACCCTCTTCTGGAAAATGTCTCTATTTTTAAGTGTTGACAGCTGAAAGAACCAAATCAACCCAAAAAATTTTAGCAGCAATCTGAAATCCCATGTGAGCAATCTATCCCATTTTACTTCTGTAAGGGTTCTACATTCATAGAACTTGCATCTCCTTGTCAGTGAGCAGCAGCCCACAGCTACATTAGAAAAGACTTGCAAGCTACATTAGAAAAATCTAGAAGAATAAAAAAGAAAACAGTAAACCCACAAACAAAAACAGATTCTATGATAAGAATCGTCATTTTAAGAAAACAATTTACAGTAACAAAATTTAAACTGAATAAATAGAAAATTAAACCTCAAGTTAACACAGTCTGCCTTGCCCTGATATTTTGCCAGACTTAAATATGTACATAAGGACATTTGTCAACAACTCCACCTTCGAAATGTTTCTTCTACAAAACTTTTAAGTTTAACTGGTATTACTAGATTAAATAGTAGCAATTAACACAATCCGTGTAAGTCCCAAAATGAGATACATTCCTTTAGGCCCAGTTACACAAGATTTCCCCTAACAAATAACAAAGATAACTGAACTGATGACTTTTTCTTGCTGTCCTCAACTGAATCAGACAGATTAGCATGAAGATTTAAAGCCAGAACAGTGACATTTCCCTTCTGCTGATTCTCTTTCTCTGCATCTTTATTCAGCTGTGTAGTAGAAAAGGTATGGTGCTTCCTCCTAATGTTCTGTGAACAGGTTTGCACTCTTAAATGGCAAAATAAGCAAGACACACATTTAATCTATGCTGGGGATGGAAGAGAATAATTCAGGAAAGATACCACACACCCTACCCCCAAACCAAAATCAAAACCAATCCAAAAAACCAAAAAAAAACCCCAAAAAAACCAACCAACCAACCAAAAAAACCAACACAAAAAAAAACCCGCAAAAAACCAAAAAACCAAAAAAACAAAACAAAAAAACCCAGAAAAACAAAAAAAACCCAAAAAACAAACAAACAAACAAAACAAAAAAAAAAACCAGAACAAAAAACAAAAAACAAAAAAAAAACCAAACCCAAAAGCCAAAACACAACAAACCCTTCAAAGAGGGGAAAACGTTTTCCTCAAGATCACATAGCTAAGACTGCAGTTTCTTTGTGCCAGTGTTCCATAGCTTGAGCCCATTTTTGTTCCAGCACTTAATTTCCATAGGGAACAGGAGAGTGTTGGCCTCCACTGTGCCCCTTTGGTGTAACGCCCTCCTGCTCACCCCTGCTTAGACACCTGGTTGCACTGGTGAGAACTGGGGATACAATAAGCATCACCCCTTCCCACAGCTGCTGAGCATCCTGGCCAACTGCTGAAGGGGGTGCAGAGCATGTCTTTAACAGAGCACAACTGTCCAACATCTGTTTCAAAGCCTGACACACTTTTTCCACCCATCATTCCACAAAGAGTAGGACCAACTGCAGGCAGTGCTTCCCTCTTACCCCCTTCACAGCAACCAACTCCAGCAGCAGCTGTATCCAAACCCCTGTGCTCCAATGGTTAGATGTAAGGTGTGAGATGTAATGTTAGATAATGCTGTGTGTCAAAAGCGCATCTGGTGTAGCTGCATGCTGCATTTAACCCATCCTTTATTCCCTCTCTTCAAAAGGCTCAGAGAGGAAAAGCAGAAACAACTCAAGCAGCAGCAGGGTGAAGGATTGAAAAGGGACATGGAAAGATCACAGGTACCTAAAGGAAAAAAGGTAAGGGCAGTGGTCTGTGGAAACATCTCACCTCAACAGCTCACTTTGGAGAAGCTGGGGGTACACTGAATATCACGTGTTTAAGGGAAAAGTGTTATTAAGGGGCCTCTGCAGCTGTGTGGGGATGGCACCTGTAGCCAGGTGTAGCCCAATTTCCAACAGTGATGTAACTTAAGCCACTGCTGGGAAGTCAGTCACAGTGCACATTATTCCAGCTCAGTGTCCTTCCATCATCCGTCTCTTGACCACAGGACCCCCTGCACTAGTTGCCAATTCTCAGTAAGCTCATTTCAACTCATTAACTTGGCTGTATTAAACAAAGCACGAAAATTGGCAAATGAGGAACTGGGCAGCAGCAAGACACTCCCGATAATGGCAGCAAGGCCCTAGATCAGCTCAGCCATACCATCAAACCAGACCTTTTCTGACAAATTCCACATCCTGCCAAACTGAGCTCTGGCCCCCTGGGAGGCTCAGTCCAGAGCATCTGCCATGGCTCCTGCTACACCTTCCCCAGCTCAAAATGGCTGTGAGGACACACCAGTTCTGTCACACACCAAAGCAGTGACAGCACAGGTGACTTGGGAGTAGAGGCCATCAGTCCCTGTCCCTTTAGCCAAGAGAAAATAGAGAGTTCTGTAGCCTCCCTCTGATACTTCTTTGGATCTCCAACTTCCCCTCCTCTTCCTGACACACTAATTCCTGACACTCTTCCCGAGTACTAATGAGGCTTTACTCAGAAAGCAGTTGTAGGTACAACAGTGAGTTGTAAAAGCTGAATTAGGAGCACACACAGCCTTCAGGTGCTTCACATTCACTTTCCAATAAAGACAGCACACTCAGCAGACACCCTGCAGCCTGCCTGGAGAACAGGGCAAGGGCCACAGCCCCTCCCAGCCTGGCAGCACAGGGCAGTTTTAGCTGCCTGGTCAAACATCCTACCGAGCACTGATGCAGCACCTCATCCTCCTCTACAGAACTTCGAGACAATGGCCTTGCATTCCAATGCACCTGCCAGCAAGGAGAAGAAAGAACAGCCAAGCAAATAGATAAGGAGAAGGAAGAACAATTGTGTTATTTCTCTTGATGGCACAGCCTTAACCACAGCTCATGGGGTTGATGCTGTTCTGGAAGTCTTCTGTAGAGCTACATTTTGTCAGTCTTTGCTCAGTTGAACTTTACTGTCCCATGAAATTTCCTTCTCATACCCTAAGATTCCAGGGAAAGTTTGCAACCCCTTTCCCTTTCTGATATTTTGCCTAAGAAAATAAATAAGAATTCTCTCATTTTGCTTCTCAAGCTCTCACTAAGCACCAATGCTTTTCTCATTCAGTTTTTGATGCCAATAGCACTATCCCTACAAACCTGAGCAGTGAGATCTATCACAGTCCTAGATGACAATCTTTGTTAAGGCCCAACTAAGCCAGGCACCTCACAGACATTTATGATCATCACAGGTCTTTTGAAGGACTATAAAAACTGAGGCCTATCCTCTAATGCAAAGCCATTACAGACTTCACCCCACTACAGTGGAGAAGACGCAACCAGAGGAGAAACACAAGCTCTCTGCAGAAATCAAGCTGCCAGCAATTAGCTTTGTGTCAGATGCATCCATGCAAAGAAAAATATCCAGTGACAAACTGACCATTAAAAAAAAGCTTTATTAACCCTTTTGCACCAGCAGTTCTTAAGGTATCCATTGCCAGCAATGGAGCCCAAGCCAAGTGATCCAATTTTCCACCCTCAAGAGGTTAGCACTTTACATTCACTTACAAAGCTGAGTGAGGTACATTTTCAGAAGTAGAAAGATTTGGTTGCAAGTCCCATAAAAAGATGGAGTGTTCCTTGGCCATTTTAATAGATTACGAACTGGTATGGTCCTTGAGAACAGAATAATGCAGGCATTGGTGTCTCAGCTTCCAGGGAGAGCACGGTGACCACTAGAGCAAGACCCTTCAGCACAATTCCTCCTCAATCTTTCCACCTCTCAGGAGTGGACTCCAAGCTGCCATTGGGTAGATCTCATCTACCAACTGGTTTGGAAATCCAGCCTGAGAGGGTTCAGACCTTCCCTGGACATAAGCTGTAAACTCAGAGTGAGAGGAACAGAGAGACCTGAATGCTCAGTTAGGCTAAAGATAGAAAAATAAAGCTGGTTCAACCAGAGATCTAGTACTGCCTACAAATCGGGAGCTGAAGTTCACTGTAACCTGTATGCTTTTTTCCTCCCCAAGTCTCTCATCAAAAAAAGCACTTATATGGACACATACATAGTTCAAAAGGCACAGGAAGTAAAAGCATTTCTGAATGACCTCATGTGAATTTAACATCAGTATAACTGTAAAATAAATAAATATGTGCAAGATTAGAAAGATCACAACGTTCTCCTGTGACATATCTTACTTTGTAAAAAAAAGAAAATACACATACGTGCATACACACACCTCACTGAGAATAAAAAGAAAGTACAAACAGCCTTTTATCAAACTCCTATACATACTTTTACAGGCATTCAGAACATCACCATAAGAAACATTTAAATTACTACTTTAAAATGTAACCAAAGGTGGTTTTTTTCCCTATACAACCCTATACTTATTTAGGTGTCTGCAATCCAGATTAAGTAGAGTACATACAACCTCTCCCCCCACCCCCAAGAGAAACTGCAGTTTTTCAGGGGCAAATCTTCCTGGGCAGCAACTTTGCCCCCTACAAATTACTCTAAAAACGGCATATTTTGTAAACCAGCCGGACCACCACGTGCATGTGACACTCTGGGATAGCAATAAAGAATGTGTGTTAACAGTGTTCAATTAACAAAACAAAAACACCAAACAACCCTAAATAAAAAGGTAGTGGCCAGTTCCCAGGTAACTTGGCAGGGTTTATAGATGAGATAAAAATCAAGGTGCTTAAATTTACATGACAGTCAACATTCCTCCCAAAAAAGGGAACACAAAGATAAAACAAACCTCTCTCAGATGCTGTTGGACTCTTAGCTAATCACTTACAGTGAAAGCAGTTCTATTGCAGTTTTCTTTTTCAAGTTTTGCTGGAAGAATTCAGCAAAGTATTTGGGATGCAGGAGCAAGGAAAGGGAGAAACTCAACATGAGCTACAAACTGATTCACAGCTAAGTTAACATTTAGAATCTAGCTTTCTAAAACAAAGATTTTAGAGCATCTCATTTTCATGGCATAGAACATTAATTTTGTTACATGTGACACATTATTCCAGTTTTCTGCCAAAACACAGGGGCCAAAATAATCCTTTTTTTGTGTGTGTGGAAAACACCTGCAAATTTTAGCTCTTAATTCCTTGATGCCACTGGCTCCAGAAGGAGACCAATGGAAGGAAAGTTTTAACTGTCATAGGCAGGATTATAAATTTGCACTTGTTAGCTGTAGAATACTTGCTTTCCTGTGAAAACAGTAAATATTACCTCAGTTTGAAGTGTAATAAAGTACTTCTCCCTGAAACAACACTGTACAGCAGTCTGCCTCAGCCTCCCCAACCACCCAGGCAGACAGGGTATCTTACACAGGCACATCAAGTGGGATTTACATTTTTAAAGAAAATCTTTCAGCTGCAACTGTCTTTAGCAAATCACGAAGAGTGCAACCATACTTCGGTTCTCCTACTTTTCGTATTTTCCTTGGAAGAAGACTCACACAATTATCTCACTCTGTCGTGACTGCCCAATTTGTTTTCAAGTAACTGTTCTTAATAATCATCATTCCAGATCCTGTAAATTTATTGTGCTTCCAGTGAACTGAGAGTTATCAGAACCTGCATCATCTTCAGTGGAATTTTGTGGTTCCTGTTAAAGCAAACAGACATCATGAAGTACTTTCACCTCTAGATGCTTTCAGTGCTTATCAGCAAGATTATCTTGACATTTATCCAACACCAGAGAAATGCTTGGAATGGCTCAGAGGAAACCCAAAGCTTTCCCACTTTAGGGATCCACCCAAACAGTGTTGCCAGAGTTTTTTTATGGCACACTTCAGATGAACATTACTAATGGAACAATATTTAAAATCAGTTTTTCCTCTGCTAACTCTCTACTATGGCCAACAATCCCACTTCTCTTGTATTTCTAGGTTTTGAGGAAGGTGCCTCTCCTCAATAAAAAAGCTTTATCTTCTATCCAGGAGAAGCACACTTGGCAGGAATAGGTGCATTGCAGAGTTTATCAAAAACGAGGTCCCCGAGCAAGCTTTCTAACGTAACTGACACTCCCAGAAGAGCACCACCCTGAAATCTAGGCCCAAGATTTCACTTCCCGCCTCCCACCCTTCCTGTAGCCTGCAACATTCCAATTCTGATCCTCTTTCTTGACCCACCTAGTATGTGCAGGATGGGATCAGGAAAACGAGGATGGGGCATTTCAGAAGAAAATGAGTAACATTTACTTATTCATTACTCAGTAAAAGAGGAAAAAACCAACCACCTCTGATGTATCAAAGGCTGATAACAGACACAAGATAAGCCGTGCAGGGCAGCTCTCTGCTTATTACTCCTCATGAGTGAAATTCAACTCCCAATGGAAAACAAGGTATTTTCATTAGGCAGAACAAGAGAGTGCTCACAGTAAACTGTCTCTACTTTGACATGCTGTACCTGAAGTATGTAAACAGGTAAATCCACCGTAAGCTGAGAATGTGACGAGGAAGACTGAGAGCTCAGCTGAAAGGGCAGATCTCCCTCTCCTGGGGAATCATCCTGTGAACACAGAAACATGAAGAAATTACACAACCCCCAAGTATCTCAGTACAATATGGCAAATTTCACTCGGCCTCACAATCTTCAAGTATCTGATAAAGCCACTGCACTGTACTAGTAAGGCCTTGATCTACTAGGATGTGGAAAGCTAACTACAACTTCAATTTGAACCTAGCTCAGTGTACAACCTCTTATCCCGTCCTCATCCACTTGGAACATTGGCAAGATCTGAACAGGAAGGAATGGTTCATCTTTCAAAAAATCTAACACTCAGAAACATGCAACAAGTTTCATCACGTTTTCATGAAGCTGATATTAACATGAAGGTTACAAACGTGTACATCCATCAAAAAACCCAGATCCATGGAGAACTCTGCCCATACGTCTCTCCATGCCAGAGTTGATAGGAATAAAGGAGGAACTTACCCTCTCTCTGAACACTACACAGATACACCTGGCAAAAAACATATTACCTGCCATGCTCCACCGATCAGTCCCCACCAGTTACTAGGTTGTTTTGGTTTTTTTAAATCTTAAGCTTTATTTCAACAGATTAGAGAAGTAAGTTTAGGCTGAAGCTTCTTTTTGCAGGAATGTCTTCAGGTCCATCTCATTTACTTTGTAGGTAAGAGGTGGAATAATGTAAGAATACTGCAGAGCTCAAGACCCCATCCAGGGGCAGTAGTATCTGACTTCACAAATACTCAAATTCTTCCATAAATGTGAATCTGGATAACAGAGAAGCTGAGCATGTTTTTTTCTCCTCAGCTCTTACCTGAAGAAGCTGAATTTGCACATACTGGGCTCCAGTGGCAGGGTCCCTTATTGTGAGCCCTCCATTTGGCAGAACTATGTTACCACCCAGTCGACTGCCAGGAGTAGATGATGGAAAGTTGGTAGGGCTTACTTTACCACCCTTGTTTTTCCTCTGACCAGAGCCAGATGCCCCTAAAATAAATCAATTTTAGTATTTACATGTCCAGAAAGAATTTGCCGGTTTTCAGCTAGTATTTTTCAACTTTTTGCAGCTGTTTATACTACACAGCAAATGCCCACAACAGTGCAACATAATTAAGCACCATCTGACAA
This sequence comes from Machaerirhynchus nigripectus, assembly GCA_013397975.1. Classification (NCBI taxonomy): domain Eukaryota; kingdom Metazoa; phylum Chordata; class Aves; order Passeriformes; family Dicruridae; genus Machaerirhynchus; species Machaerirhynchus nigripectus. Next base: position 2,221,740 of record VZRQ01008285.1, on the reverse strand, counting down.
TTGCTAAAAGGCCAGAGCACTCTCAGCTGGTGAATTGCAGCTGCTGACTGAGCACCTTTCTACATGAACACCATTAAAAAAAATCACAAAACTGCTAAGCTTAGGGCTCTCCCCTGTGGTAGCACAGAAATATCAGCATATTTATGGTGTTATAGAAAGGAATTAGGAAGTAGGACTGCATTTTCTATTTTTAATTTTGCAACTCATTTCCTGAGAAGTCATGCACATAATTTTTCTAAACTGTATAAAAAGCGTAGTGAAGATCATTATTTACAGAAAGATTTCAAGGACTACTTAGGTAGAACAGGCTACACAAGTACAACTATCACAACCTTAAGCTTTTTTCAGTTTAAAGCAGGATGAACCAGCTGCTTTTTCAGTTTAAAGCAGGATGAACAAGCTGAAAACCAAAACCCTAATCAAAACAAAAGTAAGAATACAGTCCTGTCAGCTCTTCAGGTTTTTGTTTGGTTTTAAAAAATCTGTAACAAATGAAGGGCTTGGATAACCTATTTTTAAACACTGGACTTCCCTCTACAGTATTCACTCAATCCAGTTAAAAACCAATCAGAAATTCAAGACACTCTAGACCACTTTGAGGGCGCAGCATTGAGGCAAGAGCTGGTAAAAACTGGACTACTGGTAGTCTTGAGCAGGAACAGAAACAGGAATTTTCTGAGGTCGTCTTAGGAGACATGCAAAGTGCAGCTGATGTCCAAAAGACATATTTGATGATACATGCCCATGTTTGATAATACAAGGCCCCTTGGAACTACCTCCATAAAGCACTTATCCTTCCATGTCATGATTTGCTGAACCACACAGAATTTATGCAGGTATCCATTTTACAAATACACAAACACAACAGTTCTCAGATCAGAACTAGACTCTTAACTCACCTCAAAAATTATTGCCTTTATTTTCAGAGGAGGAAGGTCTAAGAGACAGCAAGGCAGCACTAAACTCACTCTCTAGATATGATATTGTTATATCATACACATATGATATTCCACCCCAGCCCCAAAGGTAGACACAGCTCAAACACCCGAGCTCATGCAAGCCCAGTGAGCTATGGACCACGTTTGATCTGACAAAGGAGTGGTTATTATTCACATCAAATGGCTTTGAGTCAAACTAAGAGGACACACCTGGAATCATGACCTAAACCTCACCCTGCACAAGACCTCTCTACGAGGCTAAAGTATAAGAGAGAGGTTTGAGTATTTCTAGATGATGAAAAAATAAATTCCTTAACACTGTTGCCAAGTGAAACACAGAACCAAAATCCAGCTGGTATTTTCATTGTCTCTACTGAGTAAAAGAGCCCCCTAAATAAGACCAAAAGCATAAACAACAGAAAGCAAAGTGACATTAATTTTTTTTGTTTTAATCAGAAAATAAGAAGCAGATGAAGAGATAGACAACTAGTGTGTTATCATGAATCACATGGCACAGCTTTCTTTGTAAACTTCCTGTGAATCTGATATTCCACAGAATGTGATTATCCTGAGTAACAGATGGTACACCACATGCACTATTATTTTAACTAGCAATAAACAGGATGGGACATTTAGGAATGTTACTCAGAAATCTGCTCCCACTACTGCCAAAAATACTAAATATTTTCATTTAGCAAATTTAACAAAATTAATGGCTTCTCACCTGTGCTGCTGCCATTCCCTTTTTGTTTCTTTTTCTTGGCCAGCTGAATGGCTCTGTAGTCTGTTCTTGCAGACCCACTGCTCTCCTAGTCAAAAAAAAAAAAAAAAAAGCCCAGAGATGCAAGGTTTTTGGAATTAAGAACAAAACAAGATAATGAACACAGACTAATGAGTTCTCAGATGCAGTTATCTTCTCTGCTGCAAACACTGAATTCTAGTTTCCCCCAATCTTCTGATTATTTTCAATAAATTCCCTGTATCTACATAATATCTGGAATTCAACAAAAGAAGAAGTTAGCTCCACCTTTATAAGTGTTCAGATTTTAAGAGTGTAAACATTTACTTTGTAATGTAAACAAAAAGCTAAGTCTGCAGTAACACAGTAAAGCAGAAAGGGAAGAGTACTTAAAACAGGAATGAGGACTGAGATGAAAATGCTGCAGTTGCTGTTACAGCCCAAATCTTTCCATGGAATGAAATGAAAAAGATGTAACATGTATTCTTGGGTATTCTATCAAAGTCCATTTCAGCTGGATAGTTTCTTATTTTTAAAGGTTCTTCCTGAACTGTCCCCACCAGAATTCCAGTATTTCTTAGGAGAACTTGTCACCATGCTGAATCTACTTGTGAAAACACACAACTCAACATATTGTTCTACAACTTTCATCAAGAGAGCCAAAATGCCTGACCTGCAAAATCTGAAAGGTCTCCCTATAAGGTGTGAGCAACCAGGGATATCCCCAAAGTCAGGCTGTCTCATCTAGGGGTAAAGTGAATGCAGTTACTCCATACCAAAAACGAGCTGCCAGTCACTGAGCCAAGATCCATTTCCTTCTGTGCACTGTAACTGCCTGGAGGGTTGGAGAACACAAACTGAGTCACTACTTTGCTGCCCTCCTGCTGACCAACCACATCTGAGCTGGGAAGCAAATTCCGTTCAGCTTTAGTTGGTGTCAGTAACTCAGGCACATTGGTGCTGCCGAGGCTGCTGGAAGGAGTCAAAGTGGCTGTGTCTGTTGTTAAATTATTGCTGGATGTCAACCCCTGCACATCCTGACTGGAATTCCTCACTGGCAGAGACGCCAGCGAACCCAAGGCGTCAGCATTGACAGTCTGTACATCATCCAAATTTAAAGTGCTTTGCTGTAGAACTGTTGCACTGGTTCCCAGCAGGAGAGAACTGTCCAGGCTCTGCGTCATGTCACTGCTCGCCACCAGGATCAAGGGATCAACTGCCTGGCTCAGGGAATTGTTACTGACAGACAGGTTCCCTCCCAGCGTCGAGCCCACTGAAGCAACATCGATCGTGACGATTCCAGAGTTCACCAGCGCCATGTCCGTTGTAACTCCAGAATTGTTACTGGACACATTGGAAAACAGGGATACGAGGTCAATGTTGCTGAGATCGCTCTGCCCCGGACTAGTGAGTTCGCTGCTGGGCGTGAGGGAGCTGGTTGCTTCCAGCTGAGTTAGGAGATCTGAAAGAGAAGGGTTTGGTTATAAGACAGAGCTTTCACAGACAACAGGGAGAAAAGAAAGCTTAAAATTCTATGAAATTGTGTATGCTCAGCCTGCTGAAACACTTCCTCAACTTCCCTGAAAGCAGATTTAAGGAAAAGCAGCCTACTGAAGTTCATTCCTTTACTGAGAAGTGCCAGCTACAAAAGCACTTGCCACAAAGTAACACTAAGGCAGTGCAGGCTAAGTACAGGTTGTAGAGGAGTGAAACGGGTGAAAAGATAAATCCTTTTAGTCCTTCCTCATATTTTACAAATGGCATGGAAAAGGACGAGCTCTACTTCATTGAAAACTGCTGCAATTTCTCACAATTTCAGAGGTCAAGCTCAAGTATCACTTTCTGATACTCAGAAATCCCACTGAAAATTTTAGGAGGGTGAGACCAACTTCAGTCTCAGAGAAGATTCTGTCATTCCTATCAATGGGACTCAGACGTCAACGTCAGTAATTACACATTATTAATTTTCCTTAATAAAACATTTAATTTTTCCACTGGACTCTCTGATAGCCAGAGACAAAGACTTTACCTGGACTGAAGTTATGCTGCTTGACCATGTGTGTCTTCATATTGTGTTTGGAAGTGAACAATTTATTACAGCTGGAAACAGGGCACCGAGTCTTGAATGAGTCCACATCCTGAAGATGTTTTTTGGAGTGAATATACAGACTACTTCGTGCTGAAAATTTTGCACAACAGCCTACAAGATGATATATAAGGCTTTAAAGTTTCAAATTTAATGAAGTTTCAATTTAATGTTCGTAGTTAATATCTTAACAAATCAGAGTGTCCTCTAACTTGCTATTTTACAGCACCTGTGCATACACTCAGAGGAACCACAGGAAAGGAAACCTGTCAAAGGGTAAGACAGCTCAATAACCCGTTTCTGACGACATGAAACTCTTAAGTCATTCAGCATAAAGCACAACCTTTCCACACTATGGCACCTGAAATTCTTCATGACAACTGCTGGAAACACCATCAAAAGGAGAAACAATCATCAAGTAGAGCTGTTTTACATATTAAAGCAGAATATTCCAGATCAGACCCAAAAATCTTTGCTCCTGGAGTCCCACTGAAGTGGTGAGGGTGGTCAAACTACAGCATGAAACAGAGTTTGCTCTGTTATTCCTAACTCTGGCAGTGATCACTCGTTCAGTTACAATGTCTTCCGTTTAGTTTTACCTCTTCAAACCCTGTCAGAAGACTCCTAACTCTAAATTGTTCCAGTCTAAATTGTTCAACTCTAAATTGTTCCAGTCCTGTACCAAGCACACATAACCTTTAGACAAAAATACACACCAGTTACCAGGAAACACATACAAGAGTGGAGCAATACCTTCTACTGGACACTCAAATGGTTTTGTTCCAAGGTGAGTTATACTGTGGCCTTTCAAGTGTTCTGCTCTTGTGAAGGACTTCCCACAGCCTTCTACTGGGCACATGAATCTCCTGTCATCTTCGTGTTTCCTACAAGGGAAGGAAATTGCCATTGGCATAATTAAATCCACTACTGCTCAGCTACCGGAAGAGAAACAAAGACAAACAGCCAGTGGCTTAGGACAGTATGATCAGAAAAAGATTCCTTTACCTTTTGTGCCTCAGAAGCTTGGACATGCTGGTGAAAGACCAGCCACAGCCTTCAAAGTCACAGATAAAAGGTCTTTCACCTTGAATAAAAAATGTTACATTAATAATTAATACAAAAACACGTATTTCTACTAAAAAATATTAAAACCTGCTTAAGTGGAATTACTTTAACACAAGACAACTCAGTCAGCCTCTCCTGCAATGCACTGCAGAGTACTATCATGTCCCTTCCTCCTCATACAATTTGAACTGTCTTTAACTCCAGGCTATTGCATCAGAGCAATTTTTAATTGATAAGTAATACATTAATAATTAATACAAAAACACGTATTTCTACTAAAAAATATTAAAACCTGCTTAAGTGGAATTACTTTAACACAAGACAACTCAGTCAGCCTCTCCTGCAATGCACTGCAGAGTACTATCATGTCCCTTCCTCCTCATACAATTTGAACTGTCTTTAACTCCAGGCTATTGCATCAGAGCAATTTTTAATTGATAAGTAATACATTAATAATTAATACAAAAACACGTATTTCTACTAAAAAATATTAAAACCTGCTTAAGTGGAATTACTTTAACACAAGACAACTCAGTCAGCCTCTCCTGCAATGCACTGCAGAGTACTATCATGTCCCCTCCTCTTCATACAATTTGAACTGTCTTTAACTCCAGGCTATTGCATCAGAGCACAGGTATTTATCAGTCCACCTCGTATCTTGAAAGTGCTTCAGTAACCAGTAACAGCACTACTCAAAACAGAAACACAGCTGAACTGTTTTTCCTGTTTTCACGATCTGTCACTGTGTCTTGATTACAAGACCGTGAAGTATGTGAAATTGGTTTCCATCACACCTATCAACTTTAAGTGACACTTAAAAAAACCTCAAAACTGTAAAACCAGGAAAACAGAAGACAGTAGAGGACACACCAGAGGTATGACAAGGCTGTACTTCAGCTTTGCAGTGGTCCTTGCGAGTCAGGAGTGCTCACCAGAGCTGAAATTTATCTTCTTGCTGTTCCAAACCTTGGCACATACATTCCACATGTTCTGAGCTTTTCAGCTGTTTGTTTGTATCAAGATTAGCATTTACGCAACGTTTTGAACATCTATGAACTTGGGAATAGAGCTGGGATAGTTTTTTCTGGACAGAGTGCACAATGACAAAAGCCAAAGCTTTGCATGTCCTTAACTACTTTGCATATGACAACTTGATTCAATGGACGTCTACCCCCAGAAGGGCAAGAATCACATGTTTTCGCTGACTCCAAATGACTCATGCCACCCTTCCTTTCAGTTTTTCCAGCACACTGAAGTCCACTTTCCACATACTATGTTCCATGTACTTCCCCAGTTACAAGTCATCCCTGTGAGTACCTGTGTGACTCCTCATGTGGATTTTCAGTCGGCAGGCCTTGTCATACTGCTTGTTACAGCCAGGGAATGAGCAGGAGAACTGCTCTTGCTCCCTGAAGTGGGCTCGATTGTGGGAGAATAATGCACTCACTGTGATAAACGTTCTCTCACAGCCTGGGGAGAAAAGGGAAACAGCACATCTACCTGACAAAACTGAATCAGGAAAGCTCCACTCTTTTCTCCCTCCCCGCTTTTAGCAAGGTACTTTCATGATCGTTTTTCACGATATTACATCAGGGAAAATGGAAAAAAAACGAACAGTAAAATCCTAAACATTATTCCCAGGAATTAAAACTGTTTTGCCAAGGTAGGCAACCAAGCATAGCCTGGGTTAAGGCGCATCCATTGAAAGCTGGTGCCGTGTCTTGCGGTGTTTCACTGCACCAGCACAAAGCCGCATGAGGAAAGGCACAGCATCCTCCAGCTCCCAAACTTTTCCTCTTGATAACTGAGATGGCCTGGAGGAGGACCTTCATTGACACTCTGGGGTACCACGGAGGGGAAGGAGAGGCGGCGGGGAGAAGAAGCGAGCCGAGGGCCGCACGGCTTCAGGGCAGGGATCCCAGTTTCTGGAAGGGGAGGGAAGGGAGCCCAGCCCCAGAGGCGGCTTACCGGGGAAGTCGCAGCGGTAGGGCCGCTCGGGCTCCAGGTGGCTGCGGCGGCGGTGGGCGGCGAGGCGGGCGGCGCTGGGGAAGCGCTGCCCGCACGCCTCGCACTTGTGCGCCGCCTCCTGCTCGTGGGCGCGGCTGTGCGCCCGCAGGTTGTACACGGTGGTGAAACGCTTGGTGCAGCCCGGCGCCGCGCAGGCGAACGGCCGCAGCTTGTCGTGCGAGTGCAGGTGCCGCCGCAGCTTGTAGGCCGTGGCGAAGGACCAGGCGCAGCCCGGCACGGGGCAGCCGAAGGGCCGCGCCGCCGCGCCCTGCCCGTCCTCTCCGCCGCCGTGCGCCGAGAGCCGGTGCAGCCGCAGCTGCTGCTTGCGGGGAAAGGCCTCTCCGCAGCG
>VZRQ01008285.1:2110867-2214146 GCA_013397975.1 Machaerirhynchus nigripectus | reverse complement strand
GGGCCGGGTCCGGGCCGCCTCCGCGGCCGGCAGCCCCTGCGTTTCCATCTTGGGGGTCCCTGTAGCAGCGCCTGAAACCGGAGCCGCGGGGCGGGGCCGGCGCGGGCCGCAGCGGAAACCCGGAGCGCGGAGTCGCGGAGCGGGCGCGGCGCGCGCGGCTCCGGGGAAACCCGGAGAGCGGAGTGACGGACGGGACGGAGCGGGGCTGCCCTGGGACAGGGCCGCCCGGGTAGGAATCGCACAGCGGGGAGCGGCTCAGGCGACGTCCAGCGTGGCACCCCTGGAGTCATCGCAGGTCCTGGGGATTGTGCTGGTGTCCCTGTTCATGGCCAGGAAGAGTTACATAATTACTAGGGTTGGAAGGGGCCTCTGGAGAGAACCCAGCCTGACCCCGTGCCAAGGTAGGGTGACCTAGAGCAGGGGACACAGGAACACATCCAGTGGGATTTGAATGGCTCCAGAGAGACTTCACACCCTCCCTGGGCAGCTGCTTTAGTGCTCTGCCACCCTCAATGTAAAGTTCTATCTCATGTTGAGGTGAAACTTCACACGTTTTAGTTTATGGCCATTGCTCCTCATCTTGCTGCTGGGCACCACTGAAAAGACTCTGGCACCATCTTCTTGACACCTGCCTTTGAGATATTTATATGGATTAATGAGATGCCCTGTCTTCTCTAGACTAAACAAGCCCTGCTCCCCCAGTCTCTCCTCACTAGAGAGATGTTCCAGACCCCAGTTCAGCTCTGCAGCCCTCCACTGAACCCTCTCCAGTAGCTCCATGTCTTTCTCATACTGAGGAGCCCAGAGCTGGGCACAGCACCCCAGATGTGGCCTCACAAATCGAGGGGGAGGATCATGTCCCTGGACGTGCTGTGCAGGAGCAACGCTAAAGGTGCAGCCACGCTCAGGGTGCTGAAAGAGGGAAATACATTGGCAAAACACCCTGTGGGAATATGAAAACAGCGCTATGGGCCAACCCTGGGCAATGCAAAGTCATTGTTCAAGCACAAGCATGGCACAGCGTCACCCAAGACAGACCAGCACCAAAAAGAAAAAAAAATCCTAGAAATTCAGCTAATGCATAATTTTTTTATTATTATTATTCTTGGGCAAAGCTTTCTTTGGGAGAATGTTCAGCTGCCTTGTGGCTCTCTAACACTTAAGGAAAAGGTAAAATTATCCTGTATTTGCTATGAAAATTTACCAGTTCCCAGCTGCCATGGGACTGGCGAGCAGTCCCAGCAGATGGTGCTGTGATCCTTCTCCCGCTCAGATTATTCCTCCTTTCTGGCATCTAAACCTCCTACAGCAAGGGTGAGAACTGCTCCAGGCACACTCAGCTCCAGGGAGGCTGGAGCTGTGGAAACACCCAGAGCTCCACTGGGCTGAGTGCCACCGGGTGTAGGTCTTCGCTGTCCTTGGTGGCCCCAGCCATCCTAATGTGCCTGCGGAGGTCTTTGCAGTACCTTCCTTCATGTTCCTAGGAAAAGCTAGGTCTGCCCCCGAGTTTATTGCTTAACATAAAGGTGCATCCCTGGTCGAAGGATGTAAAACCTGCCACCAAGCTCTTGCCTCTCTCTGCAACCACACACAAGGTTGTCAGGGTAAGTGTGTTTTAGGAAAGCGTTAAGGTGCTAAGATTCATAGGAAGGATGCTTCAGCCTGGCAAGCTTGAGCCTTCATTGCACTGCAGAAATTCACTGCTTGGACATCCCCTGCCCAGATCAGATCCAATGCAAGGCCTACAGATGGATGGGTTTAAATCTGTTCTCCCTGTCCTGGCTTTGTCCAGCAGTGAGGTCAGCTACATAAAAATGACATCAGCACCCCCACACAACAATAGCCTGTTCAGAGTCTCAGCTTCTCTGCAAACAAGTAGAGGACAGATAAATTGAGGCTCAGCAGGGCTCAGAAAGGGAACTTATCCCTGCGGTTATTTATGGTTTCTGTGTGCTGGAAACCCTCTGCTATTTCATCCCTGACAGCAACAGGTTAGTGTTTCCCTGTGCTCGCCCAAAGGTATTGTAAACCTCAGCCAGTTCACATTTGTTAAGTTCTTGAGATATGCAGTTAAAAGACCAAAGTAGATTTAAACATGTAACTGCATACTACCTCATTAAAATAAACACCAGTGAATAGTCATTAATAAACTGCTAGCCACTTCGCTGCCTTTCTGTACCCCGTTTCACCTTAACTCATGCTACCTCATTAATAGACTTCATCATCTGAATTTTAACTTGTAGCTCTTCATAGCACTCATACATGTGGGTTCTGTGTCTCCCTACAGGCAGTCTGGAGTTATAAACTCCCAGGGATTTGAGTGACATTAAACATAATAAACCAGCTGTACTGGTAAGGTTATGTCCTCTGGGCAATAAAGCTACTAGGACAAAAATAAGGTTCCTTTTGTGCCCGGGATGTGAAGGTGAAAATGCTGGCAGGTACCCCAGTACTAAATAATACAAAGGTGAAGAATTCATAATGAATATTTCTTCAACATCTTGTCTGTGGTGTATCGTCAACTCGGAATTGAGATGTCTTTAGAACAGCTCTGCATTCCTTGGTACAGGAAAAGCCAGTATATTTTCTGCTTGTTCCTCTTGACAAAGCAAGAACCACCAGTGTTTTGGGGCTATGAAGATTAGAATGGTTTCACACAATGCCAGTACACTAACTCTGGACCAAATCCACTGTGATTATTAATAAGGTAATGCATAACATATGTCAAAGCAAAGGGTGTCAGATCTGCCTGACAACTACTCACATCTCAATCGTATAAATTGGCAATGTGGGGAGGTTTTTTCCATAATGTAAAGCAATTCCTATCAACTGCAGATTGCACTTCACAGAAGGCTCAGTTTCAAGCAGATGCCAGACTCTCACTGTTCATCTGGAGATATGCACGGTATGTGAACAGAGTAAAGAACTCATTTGTGATTCAAAATAAACGCTTCCCTTTTCTTAGCAGCAGAGGCAATGCAGAGCTGCAGAGTGCTCACCTGTGGGTACTGTGGGGTCTAGCAGGGGTAGAGTTTCACAGTCCTGAGGACTGTGTGCTGTCCAAGACTGCAGCTCATCACATCCCCTCTGCAGCAGCACAAGCAGGTTTATGTGTGTAACATCCCTTTCCATTCCAAGAGGTAATGGATACAGTGCCAGGAGATTGAGTGGCATTCCAGAGCAAGCCCTCTGGGGGAAGGGACTGCTGGCGCTGTGTTGGTGTCAGAATGAAGCCCATGTGCTGTGCAAGGGCCATGCTTAGCATGAGACAGGATAGCTAAGAATTACTTTTGTACACACATTAATTTATGAATTATCAGGAATAAGTGACTGTTTTCTTGTTTGGGGATTTTCTTCCATTTAATTTTCAGGGACAAAATTCTCATTCCTTTCCCTATCATGAACAGTTTCTTATTGCAAACATTGTTCTGAATATGTTGGTGAAGAGACTGTTCCCGACGGACCTGTCACAAACACAAACAGATTTGCCTCATTAATAAGTTAGAGAGGAAAAAAAGAACTCACATGGAATGGACATTTGCAAGGCTTTTATCATTTGGCCAGAGAGCTTAACAGGATATCAAGGAAGCAACTTCAACTCTATCTGCAACAGCAACACTGCACCTGGAGTACCACTAATGTTTCACAGCTTGCTCCAAGATGTTCTCATCCACCACCTTGTGAGGGAGAGTCACCCTCAGTGTGCCATTTTCCTTCATTGCTTGGCAGATGGTTTCATAAGCAAAGGCATTCCCCGACCAGCAGCGCCTGGCGACCTGTCAGACGACAGAACCAAGGGGTGTAAAAGTCAGACATTCCTCTTGCCACACCCACCTTGCTCCAGGTTTGCGCAAACACTGACACCCAACTCGTGACAATAAATCTTTCAACCCTCTGCCAGTTTTTAGTTTCCCTTCAGATTTTGCAAGTAATTTTTGTAATACTTTGTTTTTATGAGTAGTATTTGGGTAAATGTGGTACTTTTCCATGCATAACATTGGACAGATAAACACTGGTAGAGCCAGGTACCTTATAAACTTACAAAATTCCCTCACCAAAAATAATTGAGCACTCTGTCCCAGCTCTGTAAAACTAGCACTTGCTTTAGGTAACAGTATCATTTAAGCAGTCAATGCTTTTGTAGTGGGATAAATATTTTAAAAGGAAAATGTCACTTCAATGCATTTTCAACTATGAAATCAGTGAGCCAAATTCTCTGCCGGCATGTAAGGATGAAACTCTACCGAGATTTATGAGAAATCATAAACCCCTTTTCCATCAGCAAAACTGTATTTTGATCTGTGTACAAGCAAGATTCTCCAGATTAAAAAAAAATATATATTAAAGTATACACATATGAGTTTTGCTTACTCCATTGGAAACATCCCAGCTGAGCATCATCTTGGCTCGTTCTTCAGCTTCCTTGGACCCATCCAAAACCAGGCCAAATCCCCCATTGATCACTTCACCCCTGAAAGAAAAAGAAAAAGTAAGAGGATGAAATAAAAATAATTCAAACCAATACCACAAAATTTACAGGAGTTAATTTGTACTGCAAGAAGAAGGATGAGAACACAGAAGTGGTTCTGAATAAGAGACTATCAGTGGTCTTTTATACTAATGAAAAAAGGAGAAGGGTGTTTAGCAGGCAAAGGCCTAATTTCTTGACCTGCAGCAAACCCAGTCCACCTTTCTTGTAATGCCCAGCTAGCAGTCAGGATCTGCTCCAAGCAGGGATACCAAAAATTAAGCTTGCTCCGTGTCTCCTGAGTCCTGCACTCTGTACTGGCTCTAAAAACAGCTGGAGAAAGGTTAACAGATCTGATGGGCCAGAGATTTACCTGTCTCATGGTGTTTTTAAAGGTTAAGCTCCTCATGTTTACTACACTGCAGCTTGCCATATAGCCAGGATCATGAGGGTGACAGTGTGCTTACAGCAGCAGGCAGATGGATCTATTTATATTCTCTTGGGACAAATGACAGAGCATAAGCATTTTATTAAAAAAGTGTTAACCACCACTTAATGCACATCTGCCTCCATCATTTCCAAAACAGTCATTCGTTTTGTATGAGATACAGAGATGTTTAAAGACATCGGTGCCAACTTTTCAGGAAGCAGACTTACTGGCAGAAGAAGAACAGAAATATGTTAAAACGAACAGATTATTCTTGGGAGAAATAGCAGTCTGGTTTTAAAGGACGGGGAAAACACGTAGAGCAAAACATCTTGTCTGACTTCAGAATCTGGCCTGCTCGAGCTCCCATTCCATGGCATATGGCGAATAGTGGTGGATGCAGCTGGGAGATTAATCTGTTGCTGTAAATCTGTGAGAGCTCTGGCATTAAAGCTCAGCATCAGCAATACCTGAGGGACAGGGCATATCATACAACAGTACACGGTATGAGAGACTCATGGAAATCCCTGGAGGCAGGATTTTGTCCTCTGAGTTTTATAGTTAATGTAAGTTTACAAAATTTACATAGAACAACATCAGACATGTCCATTAATCAGATAGGAGTTCAGAGTCTTCCAGTCAAGGAAGGAATTGTTTTTTAATGCGTATTTTCCAGCAGTAACTTGATCTTCCGAGGAAATAGGGAACTGAGGCTAAACTGGAGCCTCACAGACCTGAGATTTACTTCCTGAAACTACAACACAGGTTTTCCCATTTTCAATGGGACGTTGTTACTCGTGTGATGCTAATTCCCTTTCTACTACTCACATACAGGACCTGTGTACTCAGCAGGACCCTATCACAGAGCTCAGCAAGGAACTCAGAGCTCCAGATCTCACCATCACAGTACCATTCTCTGAATTCCCTCCATTTTTCCATTAGCTATGTCACTATTACAAATGCATTTTCTGTTGAAAGGCACACTTTTCTTGAAAGTGACAGTTCTCTTAGAGCAGAACATCAGTGAATGAATTAGGGTTTTTTTACTGGAAAGTTTGAAACAAAGTCATGTTTTCAATTGAGATGTTTGAATATTGTAAGATCTGAATCTTCAAAATAAAATTATCCTTTTTGATTGACACTGTTAACTATTTTCAGCCTGGAATTTAATTCCCAGTATGTTTTTACTGTTTAAAGTCTTTCACTAGTTCTGCTCTTAGTCATATCTGGGGATGAATACAAACAGTCAAATATCTGTATTTCTTGCAAATTCTACTTTTTGAATAGCTCATGTTGTTACTGTCTTCTCCAAAAGAGGGGAGCAGACTGGATGACAACAAATGTAATTATGCCAGGGCCAGTTACCCCACCATACTCTGCTGCTCCTGTGTAGAGACCAAAGAACAGAGCACCACTCTTTACTGTCAGAGTTCAAAACCATAGAAAGCCAGACCTCTGGACCAGTGTTTTATAAAGATATTCCATATAGGAAGATGATGTTCTTTCAGTGGCAAAATTTCCCTCTGTCCCCAGTATCCCAAAGAGCATCCTCTGACACTTAGGCATGAACAACAAGCATCTGATCTACTTGCACTCTGTAAATTTAAAGCATTTCCACTGATTTCCATGAAGTTACTCCAGTGCAAATCAGAATCACTCACCAGAATCTGTTCTACTGTCTAAAATCACTCCTACATTAAATGACAATGTTTGTTATGATGGATTTTCTAGCAAAACTTCTCACTTTTAAAGGGGAGCTCTCTGCCTTCATTAGCATTGGGTCACATTTTCAGGTAATTAAAGAAATATGTGGCATTTTGACCTAAGCTACTCCTATAATTTCCAGATGTCTTCTTCTAAGATGATCAAAGAAAACAAGGCCTCTCTCACAATCAAGATGTCACACTGTCACCAGTGCAGATCGATTCCTAAATTGCTTCTGCCTTTTTGTTACTACAGGTTATCCAGGCTCTGTGCTAATATACATTCTTGTGCAAACAAACAGGCAGCAAAAAATGAATAACAATCATTTGCCATAATTATAGTCAAGACTATGTTAATCTTAAGTCTCTCCAAAAGTACATGTGATGCAGATTCCAGCTAAATAAATATTAATCCTGCTTTTCTTGTTTGTCCCACAAGGCTACAACAGAAAATAAAACACATAAAAGGCCACTTCTGCAGTCTCAAAGGGAAGACAGAGCAGATCTGTCAGAAGTTCCAGGCAAGCCCAGGCTCTGCAGCGAGGACTGGCAGCTAAACACAGTGCAATTACCCATTTCTGAATTCCCTGGGCAGAACCTTGCCAATAACAGCTGGATTTCTCTCTAATCACATGTATTTTTGTTTATAAATATATATAAACTTCCACTTGCACTTTCACATTTCCAAATCAGCTGATGACAACAAGAGTTTGTCAAGCATGTGAAGATTTCCTTATGGCAAAATCAGGAGGATTTTTAGTGCTCCAGAGAAAAAGCAACACAGGGTCAAAAACTTAAAGGCATCTATCTCTTCCAGGCAAAGAAGGCAATATTTCATGGCTGGGGGTTGTTTTTCTTCTTTAGCCACCTTTGAATTATTCCTTTCTCTCCTCAGAAGGCAAAGGGGTGCAGCCCTTTCTCCAGCCGGCGTGGTGCCACATTAGTTAGGCCAAGCAGAACCACCTGTCTGGCCTGGCTTTGGGGGCTCTCCAGCCCAGGGCACTTAAAGACACGACGTGGTCACCAGAGCTGAGCCTCAGCATGGTGGCTTGTCAAGGCTCTGCAGAGGCACACCTAATTTTCAGGCCCTGCGTTCTTCACTGATGCACAGTAATTTAATCACAGAGGGCTACGACTGCTCCGAGAGCAAGGTGAGCAGATACTGTTCTGCAGTGACAAGCCCCCAGGCAGCCACAGGAAATGACAAAAATCAGAACCCAACCGTGTTTTTCCAGAGATATTTTGATTTCAGTGAATAGCCACACACTAATTTTCTGATGCATAACATAAATTACAGCATAAATCTGCTCTGCCTTGTGGCAAAGTTTCTTTTAATGATTTAACTCCACTTATGAAACAACTAAAACAGTATAATTGAAATTGCAGTGTGGTCAGGGCCAGTTTTCCAGAACTAAGGGCAGTCTCACCGTTCAGCCAAGCTGTCTTTGAATGACACAGAGGGCTAAAAGTGTCATGTAAGGATTGGCCTTAGAGAGACCAGAAAGGAATAGGATCATTTGTATCCTTTGAGTTAAGCATCTTCAATGCACAGAACATTAATGGCATAAACAATTATTTTAGCAATTCTAATAATTATAATTACCATAAAAATATCCCAAATACTTTTTACAACACGTTGTGAAAAGTGATTTTTTTTTTCTTGTATTTCCTAAGCAGATATTTTAAAAGGTTAAACTCAGCTGAGGAAATTTAGACAGAACTTGTCTGCTGCTACCTCTGGAGCCTCAAACCGAGATGACCAGAGTAGGGAGACATTCTGGTATGTGTTTTCTATTCAGAATTATGGAAATTGTGAATGAAATCACGGCTGTGGGTCCTTATCACTGAAATAGCAAAACCTTCACTCCATGTGCTTAATCCCTCAGAAAGCTTTCTTTTCCCATCATTAGCTTCTGCTCTCATGCACCCTTCTATGGAGTAGTTATGTTACTGAAATCAAAGGAATTAAGAGTACAGCAAGGGAGTTCTTCAGCTGACCTAAAGGGATATTTTCTAGATTCAGCTCATCCAGATGAATAACAATTAATTATCATAAAATGTCTCTGAGGATAACATCTACTACAAGTTCTTTGGCTTGCTGGTTTTGGCATATTCCAGCTCTGTTTGAAAGAGGGAAGTATGAGGGTTCACCGCAGTATTTAACAGAGGGCTGTGCCTCTTTTGACTGCTGATACCACCAAATGAAGACATGACTGTAAAATGGGAGAGGGTTTGCTGGAATGGGCTGGAAAGAACAAACCAGAACTAAAGACTGCAGTGTGGCCAGGCTTTCCTACTTCCTACACCTCTGCCAGTCCAGGTGGCCTTTCAGTGGCATATGGAGGAGATTAGTTTCCATCTCCATTTAGAATATTTCTTCCATTCTGCTTTTTAGTTTAGGCATGTCTCTTAGTTCTACATGTCATGTGAAGGAGGTGTTTAATTCGGTCCTTACTTGGCTGTGGTCTTTAATGCTACCAGGCATGTGCAGGGAGAAAAGACTGTGGGGTTTACTGGCACCTGAGCTGGTTTGTCTCAATAACCCCTCATTGCACTTTAGCACAGGAGCATTTATATTGGGGTCCTAAGGTCACAGGTTTAAATACAGCCTAAGAGGAGACCTAAACATAATCCATCCACTAACACTCTGGCTGTGCATGTGTGAAGACAACGCTGGAAGCAGGATCTGTTCAAAAAGACCAGAGCAGACTGTCTTTGTTCATCAAATTAAGTTCTTCAAACTGTGCTGTGGCCAGTGTTCAAAACACTTCTTCTGGACATAGGAGCATTAATTGGAAGAAGTCTCATACAACATGGTACTTTGCTTTATAATTTGTCCTTTCAGTCCTTGATTCCAAACCCATCATTCCCACCATCACAACACTGGTCTCCTCCAGTACTGCACGTCTGTTCAGCAGTTCCTGTTCTCCTCCCCACACACAGGCACAGCAGCAGGAACAGGATTCAGAGCCCAGTGTCAGAAACACAAACGAGCTCTTACCAGCCAACTCCACCCCCGTTGTGCAGCGCGACCCAGGTGGCTCCTCTGAACGAGTCTCCCACGAAGTTCTGCACTGCCATGTCTGGGAGGAGAGCAAAAGTGTTACTCCTGGGCCACCTTAATTTCTGTGTTGTGCTGCTCCCTCCTTCCACTGACACCCTCACAGGGGCTGTGTGAAGGCAGCGCTGGGGGCAGGTGTTACTCACAGCTTCTCTCACAGATACACACTGAGCATCTCATTGCTGGGAGGGACAGGCAAGGGAGATTTCTCTCCCACTCTCTGCCCTGACTTTGGAGGAAACAAATGCCAGTTTCACACTGTGGTTTATGAGGACTCTGGTGATTCCTGCATTTGTGCTCCAACACAGGCAGCTGAACGACCTACCACTGTTCAGCTCTGAGATACTTGCTCAGGGTGGAGAGAAATGCAATCCACTCCTTTGGGATACCTCAGTCATGGAAGAACAGGCTGGACACATCCATGTGTATGGATTCAGAATAGGCAGGATCCCTGGAACACTACACACCTTGCAGTTCTCAGAAGTCTGAAATGTTTTCAGATCAGAGTGCAGTTACTTCAGACCTGTGCAGAAAGCCAGCCTAAGCTAAGGAGTTGCATTTTGGGGACAAAGTTGGGATGAAAATTATATCCACCCCAATTCTCTGAACATGTGGAAATTTTACCCTGAACAGGAACTGCTGAAACCACTAAGAAGGTTTGTCTATTAAAAAACCCCAAAGAAATATAATTTAGCAAACAAATATAATTTGACTAATGCATGATTTCCACTGAATTGTTCACTAGAATTTTGTATACTCACTACAATTTGTGCTAAAGCACATACCCAGAGAGGTGGAAAGAGGTGCACACAGAGGGTAAGAGTAAAATTTACTGAAAACATTTGTCCAGATTTAATTCAGGAAAGGTTGAATTCATAATTTGCTATATCTTTAACAGGAAAAATAAGAGAAAAACAACAATATCCCCACCACATCTGCAGACCTGCAGTTATGTGTCTGATGGCAAAATGAGTTTACTTGAGTGCTAATCTATGTTAAACCCTGTCAAAAGCTCCATTATGGCATCTTTTATCTGACATTATGTCACCTTAATAACACAATTATCATAATTACAGTGCTGTTGAGATTGAATGGGAGAGATCTAAATCACCATGTTCTATAATGTACAGATTTTCTCCTCAGCCACTGGCCTGATAAGGGTAGAGGTTGGACAAGGAGTGAACTAACAATGCAATAACCTGCTGCTCCTTGGCTTTGATAAAGGTCATTGGCTGCAAAAGAAAGACACTTTGCAGAGCAGCAATGACCCATCAGTCTGAGGTACTTTAAAACAAAATGAGACAAAGGAACATTCTGGAAAAGTCCTGTGTGTTAAAGAGGAGCAAGTTTCACCCAAACCAGCTCAAAAGTTGTGTTAAAACAACAGGATAGAAGGGAGAGAAGAAGACCTCATATGTTCTTTTATTGCCTCCAGAGGCTCATCTGGTAAAACAGATTTAGGCCTGGTTTTAAAGACCAGTGATATCAGTGGCCAACAGGCTTTAGATAAGCCCTTAGAGAAGGCAAATACATCATGTAAATCACGAAATGCAAAGAAAACCACAAAGCATGATGAGCAATGGGGTTTAGCAAGCCTTGTTTCTATTGCCCTCTTCTGAGGGCATTGCCTGATGATTACTTATATTGCTAAGATGGAGACATTACTTTGGATTTCTGTTCTCTGTGCAGCTGCACCATTTTCTCTCAGCTTGTCAGATACAAACATTATTCAAGGCATCTATCCATTTGGCCTATTAGAACTCGCCAAGACACTCGAAAAGTGTTGAAGTGGGACTGATGGACACAGTTAAAAGCCTCATTTGACTAGGAAATCCAGTTAAGATAACAGGGAAATTTTCTTCTTAAAATTGAGCCATAATTTGGTTCTATTATGAATTCTCCTAATGGAAGTAATTCAATATGCTCAGCTTCTTCTATCATAATTTCTCCTTCTACAGCAGCAGATCCTCCAGTCTCACACCTCTTTGTGCCTGTCAGTTCATGACATACAGACACACCACTGGGCTAAAGCTATTATCATAATTTCCACTTTACAGATGGAAAATTGAGGAAGATTTAGGGTTAAAAAGTGCTTAGTGCTTCATTCGTTTTTTCAGGTCTCCAACCTGGTATTTCTTGGGTTTATTTCCCTAAAGGATTGCTTCACACACTGAAAAGCAGAGTCTGGTTAGCTCAGGTCAGGTGTGCAGAATTAAAGGCTCCTTTTGTAGAGCAAATCTACATGACTTGCCCACAGTCACACTATAAGTGAGCAGCAAGGCTTGGAGTCTAATCCAGAAGGCCTGACTTTTATTCTTATGCCTTTACTATCAATGTTCCCTTATGACCAGGAAAGTTCCTTTCAGAAACCCCAGACTGTTCTTGAGTCCTCAGGCAATGGAATCAAAACAGCTGTGAGCCTCTTTCCTTTAAGCAAAATACTACTATAGACCTGATTTGGATCTTGAGGATTTCAAGGAAATATGGCTGTAATCAGATAACCTGTTTGAAACAGTAAGATTCAAAATGAAAATCAAACAGAAGATACAGTCCTCTGAAACTGCTCTCCATGTGCACTCAGATACATCTGGTGCATTTCCATGGAATCTCCAGCAGTGTTCAGGACCTCTCCTGTGTAATCAGCTCCACATCCGTGTCTGTATCACTATTAAATCCCACAAAGCTTCTCAGGAAATCTGATTAATTGGGATTAAATGGTGTTTTTTAAACAAAAACGTTTAAGAAATGTTGCATAAAAAAGCTATTTCTGTTTTAAAGCCATTTCCTTGCTAGCCCAGGCAGACAAGCCCCAGCTGTTCCACTGACCTGCACAAAAGGCTGATCCGTCGTAAATGTTTGACGTTTCCCTGAAAGGGCTGTCAGTCCCACTCACATCGTGGTGGTCTCTGCTGAGGACCACAGGAGCCTGGAAAAAGACAAGGACAAGACAGTGGAATTCTTCATGGACTGACACTGCTACTGAGGACCATTATCTTCTCAATTCACTTCTGTCTTAAGTCTTAATATCGGGGGCCCTACTAAGGAGTTACAGTCCCTGCTTTGTGGTCTCAGCAAATCACAGAATGTTGTGTTGTGCTTGTAGGTGCCCGAACAGAAAATAAGGCAGTCTCATCACAAAACAAAATTTCAGAGAGTTTCTAAAGTCACCTCTCTCCTGTGACAGAGCACAATACTGGTGGCAGGCAGAGAGGACTGAGCTCTAACACAAACTGGCCCCATGAATATGACAGGCACTTCTGCTCTCACTGGTTGAAGCTTTCTCCTCTCCCACCTGCCACCCCAGTCTGATATTAAACACAATTACCAGAATGCATCAAGACCAAAGAGACAAACCTTAATCTTTCCTTCAGAAATGGCTCGATTAATAGCCACGGCTATAGACACACGACCCTTCTGATCAGAATATAAGATTCTGGCTTGAGAGCCAACGACCTGGAAGAGAAAAATGACAGAGGGTCTCGGCAACTGGCTTATCTTCAGGTCCCAGATGAATGGAGTCATAGGAGTAACTCCTTTCCTTCTGTAAAAGAAAGTGCAGATTATTTCTTCACCAACATCCAGCTTCTATAAAAAAATTTAAATCCCTCTTTGAACTTAGTTTTATCTCCACTCACACAATCCATGAGATGTATTTCTGTATTCAGCTGCTATTGTCCAGGAAATTCCATTTTTTAACTCAACCTGATTGCTAGGCTATAATCCCCCTATCAACAAATCCCTTACCAACAGCTGAGAAGCAGAGGTTTGGAACTGGTGATGATGAGCTGGAAGAGAAGAGAAATATGGCAAAGAATATCTGTCCTGCACAGCTCTGCTGTGCTTCCAGACCAGGAGAGCACATATGAGCTCTACAGCATCACTGGTTGGCTTCACAGGGAGAGCCTGCCCAAAAAGGAAAACAAAGGGTGATCTGCTGGTGTCCTGCTTCCCACAGTGCAGAAGGATGGCAGCTCTTCGGCCCTACCACCTGTTTTGGAAAGGGTTCTGGGAACTGCAGGTGTGAAGGGGTTGGTCCACAGCAATGCCAAGAAGGATATTTTGAATAGCACTGTGAAAGAAAGGTGGTTACAACTGAGATGGAGGGTGAATCACAGATATGTTTCGCTCCAGACACAAGAGTAGATATTGCTGGATTATTTTAGCATTTCCAGATGAGGAAGTGAAGGGAAAGAGCTGCTTCAGCTCAACCTAAAATCCTGCTGTGGAGAGAGGGTTTTCAATTGTCAGCCCTAAGAGCTACAGACTATGTTTTCATTCCCACCCATTCCTGCTTTTCACCCCAGCATTCAAGAACTGCATTCAGGACCAGGAGCAGCCACATCTGCTGCAGGAGGCTGTGCACTTACCAGGCTGTGCCTGCCAGCTTCCCGAATCCAGCGGATGTTGTCGTGGTACTGCTGCTTCACAGATGTGCTTACTTGCAAGAGAAAACAAGCAAAAATACAATTTGAAAATTAATGCAGTATGTTCTAAATTTACTTTAATTCATCTGGCAGCACTAGGGAGTCACATTCTACTCTCAGATAGAAGCACGCATATAGGAAATGCTGTATAGAGTCCTCTGTGCAGCTGTTGCAGTAACTGCAGCCTATATTTAGAGAAAGGTACAAGATGCCACTCAGGGGACAGCTAGAATGGTAACTCCCATTTGGATCTTCAGCAAACTAAATTAAACCTTGAAATATGGTTTACATGTACTGTCCATTTTTGGACACCTGTTTTACTGCTTACTAAATGCCAGCTTATTTCCAGGCCTTTGCTAAATTAGCAGTTTTATCAAACTCCATGGCATTGGGTACTACAATCAAGCATTGCACCACATAGTGAATAACTCCTTTGAGGCAGCCAGCAGAAATTCTCAAAAGCAGCTCACACCACACACTTGAGGATAAATTACACCAATGGACACCAGATCTGGGATACAGATTTATAGCACAGCAGTTATTCTGTACTACATGGTCCTTGGATGTTTTCATACCAAGATAAAACTGAGGTCTTTTATCCAACGAAGAGATTTGTTGCTTCACATTTGTGTGGAGCAGAAACTGCACAGGAAAATTTATCATGCAGTGGTTACTTTATGTGTAAATCCACCCTACATCTTGTTTAGATATATATGTTATCTAGGAAGGCAATTATATATAATAGGTTAGCATTCTCCAGCTTCTCCTTTCATTTGTATCTGTGTCATTCCATCTCAATCAGCCAAACTAAAAAGGAGTAAGAATAAAGATATTTCAAGTGAAAGACAGTGAAATGTGGCACATATCACTCAGATACATGGTGACCTCAGTACAATCAGCTGCCTCCAAAGGCACAGCACCATCTGTAGTGAGTCACAAAAGGGAGAGGGGTAAGGAATGGGACAGAAGTATTGTCTTACTATCCTCATTTAGGGGGTTTTACAGCTCAGTTGGGGTTACAGTGGCTGAAGAAGTTACTCTCTATGAGCTCTTTCTCTGTGAGCTAAGCTGTGTCACACTACTCTTCCCTGAGAGTCACACTCAGCTACCAGGGCTCAGCTGGCCTGTGGCAACAGGCTGAGCCACAGTGACCTGTTGATGCATTGGAACTTCAAGTCAATCATCTCTGCAGACACCAAGACATCATGTTCTCCATTACTTTCCAGCTCTCACCCCTTTTCACCTCAGATTATAATATACAGATAACTTATGTTTCAAAGTCAAACTGGAGAAACGACACACTGCTAACTTGAAATTGTCCCTGAGAAGAGTGTTTGGACTACTGCTTCTGCACTAGGCAGTATGACAGCAGTCATGCAGGGTAAAACTAGAAAAAGGAAAGAGGAAAATGTAGGAAACTCATATTGAACCTGTGTTAAACACATTGTTAAAGGGAAATGTAAAATATGCTCATTCCTGCAGAGGCAGGCCTTCCATACCAAGAGCTTTAATGATCCTAAAAAGACCTGTCAGTGCTTGAGGGGTTGGCTCCAAGTGATAGCTTCTGAACCCTGCAATGAGGATTAACATGTCAGCACTTCACTTTGCAGGGAGTGAAAGATGAAACAGCTGCTAGTGCTGTCCTGATAGGATTGTGCTGCCACTCAGAAGCTTTAAGGAAGCAGGCTCTAGAAGATAATGGGTAGTGTTCACTTAGGTTTCTATAGATATGTAATGGGAGTTTATTGGAATTTCTCTTAAAAAAACCCAACAAAACAAAACCAAAAAAACAGAGAATGGGTTCCTTTCTATCATTTTATAAGCTATATCAGAGAATACTTACCATGTTTTATACTTCACAGTGCACAGACTTATAGAAAAGATCTTACTGTCTAAGTTCTACAGAACGTATCCAGAAGAGAAGCCAGATGAGAATGCTGGCTACAAGGACCTATCTCAACACAGCACATCTGTCCCTTCCAGCCAGCTCCAATAAACAGTTGGATTTCATCAGTTATCCCTGGGGAAGTGAGGAATCCTCCCTTTTATTTAGTCTTATTTCCTGCAACTAAAAAAAATCTCACCATTTTTTTTAGAAAGACTTTAGAGTAAATCCATGCATCTCATTTGCTAAACTGCTGCCTCCACCTTCCCATCCCAACAGGAATGTGTTTTGAAATCAAGCAAGCAACTGGATTGCCTCTGGTATTTCATAGGCCCCTGTACACATCTAGGGTTTAAAATATACTAGAAAGCATTGTGTACTCAGAGACTGGCTTCCTTAAAGAGATTTACATTCTTATGCATCAGCTCAGCCTTCAAACTACCACACAGGTCCTAAATCCAAGTTACACCCCAATCATCAGTGCTGCATCTCTCATGCAAAGGCCATCTTAAAAGCCCAGGTAACTTAGAAGCAGAAGCAGGTAATAAAATGACGTAAATCTCACAAACTCTGAAGGAAATTAATCTCCGCAAAAGAAGAAGAATGGTTAACACTGGACTCAAGGCCAAGTCAAAAGTTTAGACTTGGAATGCAACAGAGTTCAGCTCTGTGGAGTTTTCACTCAATTTTGAGAACAGATTCTTTCAAAAATGTCAAAGGTAGGCTCAGGTTTCAGATGTAGATGTGTGTGAGGATATCCAGACCCTAAAATTTGGTCCAAACCCAGGCCTCATAGAATGTGGACAGCAAGTGGATTATTCAAGAATATGTATGCATGTATGGCTGTTTATTTTCTGGCCAAAATTCTGTTTTCTTGCTCTTTGAATCAAATTCCCATTGCCCTTTCAAATTTAACGGCAAATTGAAGAGCAGCCTTGCCCTTAAGCCTGTTTTCATCTGTTGGGATTTTTTTATATGTCTTTTTTTAAAATTTAAATTAAGAATATACAAGCAATAGTTCAATGCTTTTTGTTTGTGCAAGAGACTTCTCTCCCCAGTTTTACATTACATCTATATAAACACCCACACACTCCTGTGCACACAGTCACTGATTCATTTCCCAGCCTTGCAATGCAAACCATCCAAAGGTCATACAATGGTTCAGCCCTGAGAGAAGATTTCTGAAGGCTGCAGTACACGGCAGAAAAATTACTGCAGATTTCCAAAGACAGATCCAGCAGTGCAGTAATGGATTTCACCCTCCCTTCAATAAAGCCAAGGGACCAAGGTTTAAAAACATGAAAGTTCAATACCCACAGAACAGAGTAGGCACCTCTGGGTTATTGCATTAAACACAACTCATGCTCCAGTGCTATTTCTTGAAAATTACTCCTAAGGAAACATCAGGAGAATGGACAGAACCAAGGACCTTGCAGGGTCAGTTCCACTCTACCAATAATTCACCTCTTGGGAGGAAAAGAAGGCTGGACACCAGCCTCACATTATAGGCAGACAAGAGTTGTTTTATTCCAAAGGAGAGACATCTTAACATGGTATATCCTTTTCAGAAATACCACCCAGGATCCTCCCAGTGCTCACTGTTCCAGAACAAACAGGAGAGCATTCAAAATTTTCACACTTCTATTTGTATTTCAATGTCTTTCATAAAAAAAAGCAACAAATATTTCAATATAACCAGGAGAAAAATATTTTGCTCTCCTCAAAATATGCTTTGGATTTCTGATCCATTTCCTTTTGATTTGGAGGAATTCCTAAGAATTCAAAGATTCTTTTCTTGATTCTGGAAAGCACAAACCTTGGCACTCAAAACAGAAGAGCTGAGGACTTCAGTGCTTGGGCACAGTGACAAGTCTTTGAGCCTGCTGTCTGGCAACTGCACAGATAGACAAAGAAAGGGAAAGCAGTAGGGCCTTCCTCTCCAACCTGGGAGATCAGGATTAATGTTTGCTGACACAAAATTAGCTTTGTCTCAGTTCCTGTTCATAAGCAGGGGATATGAGTAACAGCCCAGTTTCAGGGATGTGGAAGAGTGGAAAAGTGCAGTTCCTAGATCCTAGAGTAGTACACAGAGCTGTGCAGGTATTCCAGACTGGTTCCACCAGTCAGTAGAAATAGCTGTCAATCTATTAACGAATGACAAAAAAGATCTCAAAATTGTAATCACAAAAAGATGACACTGGATGGAGCACCACACCCAGAAAACCTGGGTTTCCTGCAGTGATCCCCTTGTTAACCTCTTGAAAGTCTCCCTAGGTTTTCATGCCTCATTCACCTGTGAGACAACGGCACTCAGAGACTGGCTTTTAAATTTAAAGAAACCTGATGAGACTCTTGGAAACCTGATGGTGAAAGATACTGATTGCCCTAAAGTTTCAAGGTGACAAAGTTTAAAAATATCTGTAACAAATTGAAAGAAAGGCTCTTAGCCAAAATTGCTTTGGGATCAACATCCATGGTGTTTTTATGTTTTACCTACAGGCTACACTCCTTACAGGAGTTGGGACAACAACAAGACTTCCTGCCTACATGGAACCTGGAAGAGCCTGCTTTCCATGTTTTCAGCCAAAAGCTAACACCCATTTGAACTCCAGGTTTCCTTTTCTCCCCAAAGGCACCCCTAGTGAAGGGGGCACGGGATGATGTCTTACCTCCCTGACGTATGGAGTCTTCCAGCACTGACATGGCAATGGAGTCAGTTGTAGCAAGGTCCTGTGGGTCACCTGAGGTACAAACCCAGCGGAATGGCCCAAATCCCAGGGAAAAAATGTCCCTGGGAAGAGAACATGTTTCATTAAGAGATAGTTGAAATTCTTGCCTTATTTATCCTGGCTGCTAGCAGTGCTTTTCTTTCATTAGCTGGAGACGGAAGAATTTGAAACATTTTCAATGAACTAATCTAAACAGAAGCATCAAGGACTATTAATTGAGAAATTAAACAGTGCTTTTTCATGCAGCCATCCACTGGTATATCAAAGAATAGTCAGGCCAGAATTTTGATAGTCATGTTGGACATTTCAATCAAGTGCATCATCAGAATTGCAGCTTTTCTTCTGTTTCATCAAATATATTCTCCCTGCTGCCTGGTCTTTGTGTCCTTAACCCAGGCTAGCCCTGAGTGCATCTGCACTGTCAGACAAGTGCAGGTTCTGACCGAGTGCCCGAGTCCAGACTCATTTGCTGTCCACATTGTTTACGTACAATAGTGAGAAACGCTTCACTTGAGGGCCGGAAGAAAAGATCTAATCTGCTCGGGGCCTTACTCTATGTTCAGGCATCATTCACATGGCATAGGCAAGCTAAGCACGAGTCAGAGGAAAAATGAGTTATAAATCCAGTCCCTCAACAGATCTCCTGAGCTCAACTGTTTCTACAAGCAGCTTGTACAGTGTGGGTAAGAGGCACAGCTGGTGACATGGGCAGAAGAGTGTCCTGTTTCCATCATACTTTTAACTTCAGTGCAGATAGAAGGCTTGGATGATTTGGCATTGAGCTCCACTGCTCTGAAGAGGCAAGCTCTCAGCTTTTAGCACCTAGAAGTGAAGTTGCCTCTAGTTACAGTTTGAGTCTGCGACCTGGCTCTTCTTGAGCAGAACTGCTTAAGGAAAATTCATGCAAAGACAGAATACAGCTGTTCATGTAAAGGAGAAAAGAGTGTTGATTTGACAGTGGTTTAGCCTACACTAACTCTGGCATAACACCTGTGAGACCAGTTTTCTTACTGTTGTTGCCTCCTTTTGATCATTTACGTGCACTGTCAATTTACACCAATCTCTGAACAGAGACAGTCACAAGGTACTTGAGAGCATAGTCCCAACTCTGCCCAACATACCCCATGATGTGCTGAACATAGGAAGGATATCGAAATTCTGTTTTATTTGCTCCTTTTTTTGCAACATCAGCACCTATAAAAGAATTTTAATAGTCAGTCACTCGATGAAGGAAAACTATAAAATGCAAAACCAGACTGCACACAAGTTCCTATGAAGGTTGTACCTCAGCCAGGGAGGGTCAGGGGTTTAAAGGACAAGAGAGAAAGAAGGACTAAAGAGTTAGAATTACACTTGCCAACCTTATCCTACTTAACATACCCAGGTGGGAAGATGCATACAGGATTGTCCTTGTTTCCACCTACATCTCCAGGATCTACTCACCAGCTCTCTGAGCTTCCAAGAGAAAAGCATTGCCATAATCCCAGAAAAACATGCCCTTATCAGCTAGTTTGTTAATAGCAGCCACATGCCTCTTCAGACTGAAATAAACAAAGAAACAGTTATTCTTGAGGTTGGTGAAATATAAAAAAGGATAGTATCATTAACTAACCAAAGGCATGGAGTAGGAGGAGATAAAGGGATTGGAAAGATCCCGGATAAATTCAGACATAAACCCACAAGACATCAATTGAGATGCTTTCAGGCTCTATAGCACCTGCTATCCCCAAATCTTGAAGTGATTTACAGTCATTGAAGTGATTTACATTCACTAAATAGCAAAGAGGTGGTGTCACATCTTTCAGCCAAGCAACAGCAGCCAGCTCTGGGGATGGAAGCTGATAACAAAAACCAGCATGCACAAAACTGCAGAACAGTTTAAGTAGTTCACACAGTGAGCAGAGAAAAAACTGAAAATTGCTAAACACCACTGTTCTGGCCTCTCCCTTGGCCCAAACTGCCCAATTTGCCCTTTCTTTCCTGTAGTGGATCATACCATGGGACTGCATCACTTGCAGAGCAACTAAATTTAAAGATTAGGGAGATGTATTGTCAAAGCCTTTACCTCTCTTGTACCAGTGTCCGGAACTTCCCTGGGTTGGTGGAGAGGAGCTGCTTTCCCTCCTCAAAGTCTAGCTGCACTGGGTAGTACCCCCCACTGAACGGGTTGTGACAGGAAGTTTGGTCAGACCCCAGGTCAACCAGCAGTTCTCCTGTTGTGTCCAGCTCATACACCAGCCTCTCCCTAGGGAAGACAGCAAATGGAACACAAGGATGAAGATCCCCCTTTTGACAGCACTTTTTCATGAGCATCTAGAGTAATGTACTCATCACTATATTTAATGCCTCTTCCAAATTCGGGAACTAATTCCAGACTGACCAAAAATCCAGAACATTAATGTACCCATTATCTGCTCATAGTACTTACCACAGATCTACAACATTCCCATGGTAACCCAAACTGAGGGCAATTTTATTCTTTCTTGCTTCCCTAGAAAATGATAGAAAGATTGGTTGAAGAAAATGCACCTCATTCTGTCTAGAAACGTACAAATCACACACAGAATCAAACCTAGCAAAAAAAAGTCTGTATGTTGTTTTCAACACTTATCTCGGAACCAGATCTTTCAGCATTTACATAATTGTTATTCACTGATTCCATGAAGCTTGAGTGATGCTGCAAGTGTAACATTAGTTGTAATTGCTCCATGCATATTCATGAAACTAAATGAAGACATGTTTAACATATACAAATGATGTGAAGCATTAGTAGTCACTAATAAAGACTGCTGCAGCTTGGGAAGTTGGATTCATGTTCCAAAGCAGACCTGGAATAAGAAGAGGTGTCCCTCAACCCCTGCTATGTGCAGACTAAGATGGCCCAGTGCAGAAAGATGTGAAGGGAGGGGTTAGGAAGCAGAGATAAACTGACTGAGTTTTGTTCCAAGCCATACCTGAGGCGAGCAATGCAATGGTCCAGGTTGTTGGAGATTTCCATCAGCCACCCCTGCTTGTGACGTTTCAGAAGCGCTGCTTCATCAACCTAAGAGAAATAGCAGAGATCTAAAACTCCTGTTTCCCCTATGCAGTCATTTTTACCTTCAGTTTTTCAATTACCCTGCAGGAAAAAATAACAAACAGGTAAAGGTAATAGCCCTACTATTACCTTGAGTTATACATCTATATAATAAAGATATAGATAATATATAACTATTGTTCAAATACTTATTTTTCACCTCTGATTTTTTTAAGCTTTCTATTCTCTTTTACTCCAGGCTCAAAGCAAGAAATAGACTTTCCTGATACATCACTTCCCAAAATAGTTTATAAATCAAAATTTATCATTAAGATTGTATAAGAGGTAATATTTTTCTGCAGACTTTAAGTATTCCTATTGTTTCTTTTCATGATTATATTAAAAAGCCAAAATGTTTCCAATTTATTTTTCAAATCTGGCTATTTTTTGTGAAAATATTATTTTTTAATAATTAAGGAAGTATTTTCTTTGTTCAGCCCAGAGAGACGTTTCTGCCAGGCTGCCCAAGACGAAGCTATGGTGTGTGGAATAAAATTAACCCTCACTTTCATTCTTGGACTGCTGGTTGAAAATCTCAACCAAATATGGAAAGAAAAGAGGAAAGCATTTTCCTGTCCCAGCTGCCCAATGCCACTGAAAAATAGCACAGAGCAAAACAAAACTACATCCTAAATTCCCTCTTGTTTGAACTTTGAAGCTCCAAACAAGCTCAATCCCAAATCTGTACTCTGTTCTGGGCTCAGCTTCTGTGTGTGCCAGTGTGTACATGCCTAAGAGACAGCTGGAGAAAAATATAAATGGGTGGACAAACCATGGGGGCTTTGGCACAGATTCCATATTAATGGTCCAATGTACAAGCTTGCACATCATTAATATGTTTATAATGAGCTATCAGGGACATAAGGCAAGTGGCAAAATTAATTTAAACCAATATTCTGTGATAGCAACAGATTTGAACCCCCCACAATGATGTGTGTGCATGAGAACACGTAACCTGAGTATCTTCTAGTATTTCATTAAAGCATTTTTTTCTTCTCTGTAATCTTTCCTGATCATTTTGATTCTTTCTCATTAAGAAAGTATTTATATGTAAATTAAATAAGTTCTGTATTCAGGAGTTGCTTGAACACCAGGAAACCTTTTATTTCCTTATTATTCTTAGCATGAGAAACCATCCGTCATTTTCCACATCAGTAATGAAGACTATCCCTCCAAAACCCCAGATTATGATAATAACAGTGTCACTGCCAATGGAATTATTCAATAAAGTCAGGTGCCTTGGGGCACAGCTTCTTCTGAAATATTTAAACCAGCACAGGAGGAAAAATATTAAGCGGTCTGTATGAATTACAGGAATTGGGTTCATTTAAATCCCCACATAACACAGATCAGATCTATTTAAATGTTACCACATCCTACATATTTTACTTCAGCTCTCTCTGGCATTCTTAGTCTTTCACAGACTTGCTGGCTCAAGAAAACTAGCTTCCTTTGAACCACACTTTCAAAAATATGCTCATTTTTGGATCAGCATCTCAGTAGTTTAAAAAATTGCATAAAGATGATGAGCTAATGTTGCCTCCAGCGTAACCCCAGAGAGCTCAGTGCAGCTCAGAGGAGATATCTGGCCCTCCACACAATTATTTCATAAAATTACAATCAGCTTTCTGTCAAGCAGGAGAGGTAAAAGACTTGCACCACTAATCCCTTCTGTCGGAGCTTCGGAAGCCCAGGATGACAAAATGATCTCTTGCACAATTCAATGTCATTTGCATAAATAGTTCCTTAAATAAATAATATGTACGTATATATAGCTATCCACATGTGCTCCTGAGACTCATTTCCGACAAGGATCATCTCACAGGAGATAAAAACCAGGCGATATTCAGTCTCCTGAACAAAATCAGCTGCAGCCGTAGAGATGAAAAGGACAAAGGATGGCTGTGAATGTCTTTCACTGGAATCTTTCCTTTGTATTCCAGTGTTTTAAAGATCATGATGACAGAAGTCTGAATGAAGATAATTTATTCATTAATAATTTATTCAATAGTCAATTGAATACATTTATTTCATCTGCAGGGAGTACCTGACGAGATCTGAAATACATGCAAAACCCATGTGCTAACAAAACCACCTTTGCACCATTGTTGTAAGCTGATGAAGCCCAATCCTTTCATGAAAGACCTGAGGTAGCCAGAGCAGTCAGGTTTACTGCACACCACGTGGGCAGTCTGACCCACTATGCTTTGAAGTTTAGTTGCCTTACCTTCATTGCCTAAAAACTGGGATTCTCCTAATTGCTTGTGATTAACCTCAGAAGTCAACTTAAAAAGTCCCGTTGACTTCAAGGAATCACAACATCAGCTTCATTAGTACCAGTCTTGATGAGTGAACCATGCCAACATTTTTAATGGGTACTTCCTATTGCATCCAATAAGGGTGCTGAAGGCTTTAAAGGTTAATCAAAGTTAAATAACATAACTAACACTTATTAACATGGACTATTTTTGGCATAAGAGAATGCAGTTCTCGTGGGAATTCCCTTGGAGGTTACACTTTTTCACACACGAGATGAGGGTAGCTCAAACACTGGGAATGGCTCATCTGACAGCATCACACTGCATCACTTGTGAAGCAATGATAAGTCCGTATCTTTGCAGCCTGATCTGGTGAGTGAATGAATAGAGAACGGAATAGCAGTGAAAAATGCTCAGCAATGGGAAAAAAGAGACAAATCTTAGAAAAGAGTATCTTTTTTGAGTTTGGTTTTTCAGGGTTCTTGAGGCACCCGTCAGGGCAGGAGAATGAGGGTTCTGACTCAGCACAAGGAGGAGGGAAGGCAGAGTGGCAGCAGCTCTCACCTCTGCAATGACCCCCACGCACCCAGCAATGACCGCGGCCTTCGCCTGGGCCCCGCTCATCCCTCCGAGGCCAGAGGTGACAAACACCTTCCCGGACAGGTCCTCTGCCTTCAGGTACCGACGGCCTGCGTTGAGCACTGTGAGCTGCACACAACAAACACAGCCATCACCAGGAGCCATTCTCACTGGACTCCCTTAAACTTAAAGATCTTCTGTCCCTTTAGCAAACAGACTTTGAAACTCTGGGGTCATCAGCACCATGAAACACTTTAATCCTTTAACAAGGAAATATGTTGCAAAACGATGTTTTGAAACCATCTGTCCTCATTATGCTTATTTCTCTCACCATGAAATAGAATAATCAGTGGTTCCCAACATGCTGCTCTTGCAGTATTAGAGACTTAAGGGTGGCTGCAAAGGACAGCTAAGGAAAACAGCCAAGAAAATGTTTTTATATAACACATTTGGTCAATTCATACTTCACATATTGTAGCTAAATATGAGCTCAGATTGAGACCTTGATTGCAAATCCCTTCAAGCTTCTGGATAAGATATATCTAAGTGAAAAGACATTAATTTTTTTATGGAGCGGGCAATGAGAATTTCTTTAGTAGCCAGAAGATCCTCTCACAGCAATCCAATCCACTCCCATCACCAGCCACTCTGGGAGAAAGCCTCCTCCAAAAGGTGCTGACAGAGACCTTTCCCCAGTTCCTTACCACGGTCCCATGGACTATTCCCTGAGGCCCAATGTAGCAGTAGCTCCCTGCAGTCATCTGACCATACCTGGGGACAGCAAGGAACACAATGAGACCACACACTGCTCAGGCTGGAGTGGCACTTGCCCTTGTGTTTCCAGCATAACAAAAAACCCTCTGTGCTTCAATTTGTTGTTAAAGGTCTGCTGTTACCTGGTTCTCAACTTAGAGCTTTATCATTAGCAATGCACCAATATATTTTTTGAGGAGTGTTTAGCTCATCAAAAATGCATGGATCAAAACCTGAGTGTAAACTTGTCTTGGCATTTAGCACAGTGACTGGGACAAAAGGACACTCTTTTCCACCTCACTGGAGTCTCTGTGTCATTGATTTTCAGTGGCACTTGTGCTTCTCAGACACAGAGTCACTTCAGAAGCTTTCAGCCCAAAATGGTTGACCACATTCATACTAAATTCCCAGTGAAGTGGGACAGCTCTCTGGCTGTTTTAATTTATTCTCTCCATGGTATACAAAAGAATAATAATCTTGTGCTCACCAACAGTAGAAGAGTATGTAAAAATTATTTAAAAAGGATCACTTTCTACTTCAAAGTTTCTCTTAGCATGAAAGAATGTTTTATAACTTGTGTTTTCCACGGACTGCAAAACAACCCCTGAAAATTAGAATTAGCAAGTGCTTTAAGTGGGTTATGATTAAGGCTTTAGGCTGTTGCTCAGCCAAGCCTCACACATAAACCTAATATTAATTCCTAACAGACCTCAATTACATCCTTATATATGTGGCTGAACATAACTCAAACTCCAAAGTAATTCCATTTTAGTGTGCATTAATGGTTTGCAGCATCGGGACTTTATGCAGCACAGTTTAAATCCATCTGCATTAGGAATTTTAACCAGTCACTACTTGATGTCTGAATTATATTTTAGTCAAATATTTGATATGTTTTAATAGTGAGCTATCTTCTTACATTGTTACACCCAAAGCAAACATCTTCTCATATTCATCTCTGGAGGAATAGTTGGGAATAACCTAAGAAAACAACCAAAAGAAAACTCACATAAGCAAATTAGAGATTTGAGCAGGTCTTTTGAACATCCTAAATTTCTTTAGTTATGGTTGCACACAGAAAAACAGTAGGAACAGGGGGAGTAATCCAGGTGGTTTATTTCATGTATTCCAGTATTAGAAAAAAAGATGTCCAGTCTTCCTGGCACTGTGACTGCCACAGGAGTTTTAAGGAGAGCAGTTCTCAGGCCACAAAACTAACCTGCAGGGGAATAGATACTGAATGGCTCAAAAGACTGGCAATGAACCAGTACTTTCACTTGTCCACCTTGCCTTCCAAGCAAAGCAGTCCAGATATCTGAGCCTCTGATTAATAATCATGTTTGCTGACTGGGGGCTTTTAAACCTTCCAGACTGAGCCTGGCTGAACTGTTTTGGGCAAGAAGGTGTCTCAGACTCAGTCAGAACAGGGGTTTTCTAGTAAGGAGAAGGTTGTTTCCTCCATCACTGCTGATCAGCACACATGAGGTGACAGCAGCAGTACTGGAATAAATGCTGCAGAATTTGGACCCCAGATTCTCCTGTGTGTTGTTGTAAATTCAGACAGTATAAATCATATTTTAACTCAGCTGAAACAGAACAGGAGGAAAAAGAAAAGATGCTAATACCTACCATGCCATTGGTAATGATTAAACGAGGAGCACGCGGGTGGCTGGGGAAGAGTCCCAGGGGATGCCCACTGTACATCACCAGTGTTTGCTCTTCTGTCATCTCTGACAAATAGTGCATTACCAACCAGAACTGAAAGGAAAAGCAAGGAAAAGAGGGAGTGTGTTTGTGTCCTGCATTTATGGTTTTTCAAGAAGCTGCTAAACTTGGAGAATGAAAGCAGCTACAGAGATAATGAGGTGAATTCACATATGGAATAACAGAGCTCTCAACACATTCTTGCTTTTAATAAAGTCCTTTAAGAGATTTCACCAGAAAACACAAACCATCAACTAACAAAAGTCTGAATAAGTTCCAGAATCATTTCTCCAGTACAAACCCCAGATATCCTTCAGTTTTAAAGTCATTCTAATTTTATCTTGAGATTAACCACTTGGATTTGGCACTTTTCTGGCAATCTTTCCAAAGCCAAACTGCAAAATTTTCCCTACAGAAGTGATTAAATACTCATGCCTATTGTTGATCCTAACTTGAAATTCAGTATCTTCTAGTGCACTAAATGGTTTTGACAATGTGCACTTTAAAATGAAATAGCTTTTCTTCTCAAGGAAAAAAGATCAGCTTTCATTGTGGACACTGAAGAAAATCCTTGATGTACCCTGGAGTACACAAATATATCTCAGCTTTGTCTGCATAATTCAATAGTTACTCTTGATTAATGCCAAAAAGTACACTCTGACCATTTGACTTTAAATTTAACTTTAATCCATCACTATCTATGACAAAGCCCATTATACGCCACAGATTTTTTAGTATTTATCAACTAGGCCTGTGGAAACTTCCCCGTGCAAAACTGGAATTCAACAATTCCTTGAAACTAGTTTCTGTATGGACACAAACAGAATTTTGATGGGAAAAAAAACCCACCCAGAATTGCTGATCAAAGAGGCAGCAGTACCAGTGACAAATAAACACAGGCACCTAATTTCTGTGTTTGTGGCTCTGATCTGAATTAAAAATGGTACAGATTTGAAGCCAGTCCCTTCTAACGCAGCCAATTCCCCAAGGTGCAAGTTCAGCTGAACAGGAAAGAGTTAGTCAAGTTACTCTCTTGCTTTTTACATTTTGGTTTATGAAAAATGTTGAATAATTGAATTCATGTCATAGGACAGAACAGGTAACTAGCTGAACTCTCAACTCCTTAGCAGTCTGGGAAAAACATCCTAATAAAACTAGAAGCTGTAGGATAAATAGATCCTTTTGCATTTAAAGGCATACCTAGCAAGGAGGAAGGAAAAGCCCTTCCTAGCTTAAAAAGTGGTGTCTTTACAGTGTCTGCAGACCTGTAAAGTTAGCTCTGGACATATTACTTTCATTTGAAATTATCCAGAAGAAAGCACAGGCCTGCATGGATGATGTAAACCAAACTGAACCTTTTCACTATGAGTTTATCAATGCTAGATTATTTTTCTTAAAAAATGCTGTTTTCAAGCTACAAAAATAATAAAATGTTCTGTGTTAACTGACTCATTCACATGATTGCTACTCGAAGTAAACAAAAATAAAAAGGTTTTGTTTGTTCTGCTGTGAAACAACTGCAGGTCATAGGCTTGGATGAGAACAACAGAAAAGAATATTACTGACTTTGGCAGCATTTCTACCTCACCTTGCAGCCCAGCATCTGCCTAAGGAATGTCAGACCAGTGAAGGCCACTACATAAACTGCTGGCACTGCTCACCTCAGAAATGGTGTAACACTCATAGCTAACAGACAATAGTTAGCTGGCATTTATTAATTAATACACAGAATAAAGAAATGGTGAGCATTGCCATGGTACCTCTCTTTGAAAAAAAGAACAGTTTTGCCTCAAAATCTGCCTAAGCCTTCCATTTAACTTCTAGATTAAATGTACCAGATTAGGAAACTGAAACACGAATTTTCTTTTAACCACAAATGAGAAATCCCAAACTGGGAAGAAACCCCAGGTCACTCAGGGCCATGCTGCAGTGAGGAATCCATTCCTCTCCCAACTAGGAACTTCAGTCACACATTAGTTTTGCTTGGATTCTTTAATAAGCAAGAGGCCAGATTCAGATAAAGCCACAACAAGGTGTATATGTGATTCTTTGTGTCAGAAGCTGGCTCCTTGGGTCAGCTTTTGCTAATTCCAGCTGCAGAATCAGAAATCAAGACCTTCCCAGCCTTCAGGAGTGATGCTGCTCTCCAGGGGGATGTAGCTTCCTACCTGTGCTGATGCTGTCCTGCACTGCAAACAGAATTCTAAAGATGTTGCTGATTCCAAAGATCTCCTGAAAACGTTTCCCAAATGCATTTTGCAGCACTTAGAATAAATTGAGTATATTTATTGACCTTTTTTTTATATAAGAGAACAGAGATTATACAAACACATTCTCTGATTTTAGAGAGGCTTTTAACCACCTGCCATTATTCTTAGATGATCAGGACTGATGTTCATAGTAAAGTGCACCATGAATACCAGCTAGCCCAAATATTAACAGCTAACCTGATTTACTTGGAAAAAGACTCAGAATTGCACATTCTTCAATCAAAGCCTTTTCTTTATTCAACTACTTCTGAAAAATGTTGCAAAAGTACACAAACAAACAGAGGATACACTTTTTTGTTGCCTAGATTTAGACTCTAAAATGATCTGTGCCAAATACACAGGCACATACATATGCATCAGAGAAAGACAAAGAACTGCTTTATATCATCCTGCACAGCTTGGTGTGTTTATGGTACCATGTTTAGTATTTCTGTTGGGCTCTCTGTGCTCTCCCTACTAAATAAAGCTCTCTCCATTTATGCAGTTCATAACTGAGCATTCCCTCTCCAAACAGGATGTTTTGGAGTATTTTAAGGCAATGACTGCCAAGAATTATCCCAAAACGCCTAAGCAGAACACGCGTGGGGGAGGGTGAAACTGGCTCTGTGAAACAAGTTGCAAACCCAGCAATGTCCTACCTGTGCCCAGTTGCTGAAGACCTGCCCATTTCCTCCATAAGTGACAAGCTCCTGAGGAAACTGAAAAAGGCAATTTAGTATTAAGGCAAGCACTTTTCTCAAACCTTTTACTGAATCTCTGAGCTATGTTTGCCACGTCAGTAATAAATCTTTTCTAGAGCTTATTGCATCAAAAGTCTCTATGTTCTTGAAATCAGAAAGTAACATTGTAAAAGTGGTAAGTTAAGAACAAAAAATTAATTTTATTTTTCAAAATCGAGTGTTTGTTACTGTAACAATGTCACTGGGATGAGCTTCCAAAGACACAGGAAGCATCAGCACTAATTTTTCATCCTGAGTTGTAGAAGCAATGTACCAAGAGCTGAGCTCTACATTTCAGGCAGTGACCAAGCTCCTGTATACAGCGCCTGTATGTCTAAATTTTTCAGTATTTATGTGAGAACACATGCAGGAAGTATCTTGCCAATTTGCTGCTGCCTATGAATCCAGGTTCCTTTTACTGTACCTTACCTGAGCCACAGAGGGATCCAGATTATTCATGATCATCAGCATGATGGCAGCAGCTGATTTGGTCTTGCAAGGGTATTCTCCTATGGGGTATGCTCTGAAAGGGGAGGCACAAACATTTAGAAGAAATACTCCAGCTCACATGAAGAACCAGAACAACACACCCCACAGGAATATCTCTGTGTGCCAGGGATACTCAAACTTGTCTGAGTTGCAGGCTTTTATTCAAGAAGGAAGAGTAAAGAAATAAAAGTACAGATATGAAGTTATATATGTACCTTAACAGGCAAATCAGGTTTTAACTATTATCAGAATGAAGCAAAACCAAGAAGTTGCATTCATCTTATCATTTGCTGAATTACTTAATCACAGTTGATAAATACGGTGGCCAAGAACGCTCACTGGTTTTTAACTGCATTTTTTGGGGGGGAGGTGGTGGAAGTGGCCTCTGCACCACAGCTGCCAGGCCAAGCAGCCAAGTCCAGCAATGCCAAGGAAAACAGCATCACTCTTAGTTGCCTTCAGGCTCATCCACCCTTGTTATTTAAGATAGCATCTAAGAAAAAAAACCCACTCAGTTTGAGTTTCAGACTCCAAGAAACTCTCAAAAACTGAACTAGTTAGGAGAAATATCGGCCTTTTTACTAAGATGCACTTCATCCATAAGCTGAGATGTGAGGTATGGGAAACACTCACAAAGTTACCCCAGCTTAGGTTGCCTGGCACTAATGTCCTTAGTGTCACCTGCTGTGATCATCTCATTGTTATCTTCTCCTCCACCATCTGTTTGTGTATCAAATTGCTCTAAAACTTCTACTCTTGCATTTATACTGTAGCTGTTCAGGGCAGGGACAGTTCCTTTGCTGCATTTGCACAGGTTTTAGTACAATTGTGCTGAGGCCTCTAAGGTATGACACCTAAAGGAGGTAGAACCACTGATCAAGGGTTTTACTCCTTCCTTTTCTGTAAGCAACACCACCATTACCAATGCTGAAAATTCCTAAAGAGGGATGGGATCTTTTGGCATGGTTTCTAAATGATCTTCTTTTTATTGGACCATAGATCTTCAGCAGCTGGACACTCGCTTTGTGCAGGGAAAGTTACACTGAAAAGGTCAGGCTAAAGAATGCCAACTACAAAAAAAATTGGACATCCACTGTCCAGCTCATGAGCCAAGATCTGGAATGCATATTCGACAGATTCAGCAAAAGGCCTCCTCCCATGATCCCATTCACTTTATCCTGGCTTTTTACATCAGTGTACTAAAACAAATGCCTTGTAGTCGTTGCCAGACCGGGAGAGAAAGCCTTTGAGTTTTTCCACAATGCTTTTTTTATTAGGGATTTCTGCTTTTCTAAACTTGATTAAAGAGGATTTCTGTGGAATGATACCAATTCATCAAGAGGACATATTTACACATAATATTGCTCAGAACATAAGAAACCCAACTTTCAGGTATTAGCTGAGTGCTCTGGCATAGGAACATGACTGTTAAATGGAGCTGTGGTCCCTGGGACATACAAAACAAAAATCAAATACTCTCAGACTACAGAGATCAAAAGGCCTTTTCTCATTATGAGACTGCAATAATCTATTAAAAAGTGATCAGTGAAATGGTCACAAAATAAAAAATACTTGAAGCTATCAAAGAGTCACAGGTGCCAGTGATGGAAACAAGCTGCTGGACTGTCTCATCCAAGCCTACTTAGGTGTCATCATCTGTAGTTTAGTACAGGGTCCTCTGAAGTCCAGCTCTGCAAAATCTTTCAGATAGTCTTCCACTTGTCCACTCCTTAGCTGAATTCTGTGAGATCTGACCCCAGGCTAATATAGGAACAGCATAGAAACATGGTTGTCTGTGGAAATCAGAGTGCTCTCTATTTACTTTATTCAGATTTCTGTACAGACATTAACAAGGCCCCTGCTGATGCAAAAAGGAACCAATCAGTCTAAAAAAAGCAGCTAGCCCCTGGCAGCCCTCACTAAATCTGTTCTGCTTCACAAACATTAGCCCCAGCAGCCCTAGAATGAAGGGATGGTCCAAGACCAACAGGCACAGACTATTACACACCAGGGTCACATAAAGGTTCCAATGGAAAAAATGTACTGCCTTTCTTTTAAAGCCCAGAAAACTTCCTGTGCTCTGGGAGCACTCGGAGAGTTGGGATAACCCAACCAGCAATTCACCTGGTCTTACTTCTTGGTTCAGCTGGGACTTGACTTGCAGCAGCTCAGAACTATTGCAAGTTTTCTGTCAAGGTTGTCACTGCAGGTGTCTGAGTAATGACTGGCCCCTAGAAACTAAGCCCTGCCGTGGGACAGAGTGTTTGGGATCCCTGTGTGTGGCAAAGCTGGCACTGCCACACACACAGCCTGGCTCAGTCCTTTCCCTGTGTTGGCTGAGCTTTCCAGCAGTGACACTGCCCAGGCCCACCACAGCCTATCCAGCAGGGAACACACTGCTTCCCTCCCAATCCCATGGAGCATCCCAAAACACGGAGTGGCCCTCCCTGGAAATGAAATCACTGCAATACACAGAACATCCAAATTATCACATGATGAGCTTCATTAATATGTTATGACAGCTTCTACAAGAGGTAAATTAGGATGCAGCAATGCCACTATTTAAAGGTCAGTTCCACAGGTGAAAGCTGGCAAGCAAATGGCAGCCAAATACAACGTGAACCATCCAGTCCTTACCTCATCTCAATATCTGGGCAGAATCTGTACATATAGATGTGGCCATAGAGCCTGAGTTCTTCAGCAAATTCTGGCGCCAGCTTCTTTTGGATTTCAGGTGGGAAATAACGCAAGGCATTGCGCAGAGCCAGCTGCCAAAAACCAAACCAAAACAAAAAAAGATGAACAAGAGAGAAAAAAACGAGGTGTAAGAGAAATGGAGGTAGGTAGGTGGCCCTGAACTTTAACCAGACTCAGCTGGAAGCCTGCCTAAGCTGTTACAAGGATAGTGCAATTCAAAAGGCCAAGCTCTCGCCAGGGGAACTTCATTGCTGCTTTGCTATTGAAGTGTTTCTACCTGCATCTTTCCTTGTAGGTTCAACTGCAGTAAACATATAACCATCCCCTCCCCAAACCTGCATGGAGAGACCTTGGAGATTCAGTAAGTAGTGCTCAATCTTATCAATATCAGACAGGGATGGATTCTCTCCCACAGCGCTGGGGGCACTGAACTACCTAGGAAACATTGTTCAGAAATCCTTAAAACTAAGTCACTAAATTTCAGGACACTGAAGATCCTACTGTACTTTCCATTCAAAAAGGGACCTTAGCCCAGAGTTATGTGACGTACTCCCAGATGAAGATGTTTGTGGGCTAAGTTTTATTGAAGATTCACTCCATTTAGCATCCTAATGTATTGCAGAGGGTGTTGGGTTACATTATTTTATTGATGCTACGTGTATCCCTTCCAAATTAGCTAAAGTGATTACCAGGCACTCAGCTAAATTCTGCAGATGATACTACGTGGCTTACACTCCCTATTGCCTTCAAAGACATTAGCCATGGTTTGCGAAGTACAAGATGTCCTTTTGGATGAAAGAATCCACAAAATTCACTATCTTTAGTAACAGCCTGTTAAATCATGTCTCTGTATGCTGTGTTTCATTTGATTAAAACCACAATGAGAACAAAGATTTTGTCATCTTTAAATAGCCAGTTTCATGCAAAGATCTTATAAGTTCCCGGGCAAGTGGTGACACCAACCAAAGGACTTTCAGTTGAAAAGATTCACAAATCATACAGAATTTCATATCTTCCTTTCGCTGATTTTTAATGGCTGTGGAAAGGATAGAAAGGGATCAAGTTTGCTTCCGAATCTGATAACAGCTCAGTTTTTGAGAGGGCTGAGTAGAGAGTTTGTGACACCAGCCATTGGCAGTTCAGCTGTGGAAGCAAGTGCCTCCTGAGGGGGTAAAGGGTGGGCTGGAGTGCAGATACCCAGAGCAAAGGCATCTAGAACCACCCAGTGTAATTATCATCCCCAGCCACCCTGGTAAGCAGTGCTGAAAAGCTCCACAAAACCCTCAGCTCAGCAACAAAACTCCTCATTTGACCTGCCCAAGGTCTGGCTCTGATGGCTGGAGCTCTCCAGCCCCTTCATCTGAGCACTGTGGCCTCACATCCCTTGGAGCACACTAAAGGAACAATACTTCTAAATCTAAAATGCCTCACACTGAGAGGTTTTTATTGGCACACTTGCTCCTGAGCAGGCATACAGCTTCAGGTTCAATGAGGCTGTGCTGATTGACACCACCTGAGGACCAGACCAGTAAAATCCTACAAATTAGATTTGCCATTCCACGCAGAGAATGACAAGGGGGGGAAA
This sequence comes from Machaerirhynchus nigripectus, assembly GCA_013397975.1. NCBI lineage: Eukaryota > Metazoa > Chordata > Aves > Passeriformes > Dicruridae > Machaerirhynchus > Machaerirhynchus nigripectus. The sequence continues at coordinate 2,179,319 of VZRQ01008285.1, read as the reverse complement.
ACCATTTAGCAGATGAGAAAACGCAAATTCCGTCTTCTAATACCACTTCATTCTTCTGCAGTTAGATAAGAAGTCATTTTTCAAGGGCACGCTATTAATAAACACAAAAATCCCAACTATATCCACACAATGACAAATACATGGGGATTTCCAAAGTCAGTCTCAGAGGCCAGCAGCCATTACAGTGGGTTCCAGATATTAGAAATTTCTAAAGCAAAATAAAATCACCTACACTCCTAAAACCAAAAAGATCAAGAGGCAAACATTGGTATTTTGGCTGCCTTTGAGAACTGCAGAGGACTATAAGGCTTCCATTGTGGCAAGGATCACCCACAGTCTTCGATCAATATATTATTTATATTAAAATGAAACTGATGGGCAGGTATTTTTCTTCACCTTTACATTCATGCAAGAAAAATCTGGTTTGATTTTCAAATTAACTCACTTGGACTGAGCCTCTATCCTATTAATGTTACACATTAGCAGAAGCCTGACTTTTGATGATGCAAGCATTAATGAAACATGAACTTGAAAGTTATGTGAAATGTGGGAAGGGCACCTTGCACAGACAACAGAGACCTTATAAAGGGGACTAAGACTATGGCTTGTTTAGCTTAACTGAATAAAGGTGATATTTGATTGCTGTTTCACTGCAGGATAAATGTCAAAGCAGGAAGAAGCTTCAGGGAAATGCTGGAAAAGGAACAAATAGCTGTGAATTACCTGTAAAAAAAAAAGTAGTCTTGAAATTAGAAGAGTTTAAATGTAAGAGATTGTGAAACAATCTCTTAATAAAAAAGCTGGGCTGCTCAAAATTGCTTAGATGAAGCCTGACTGCTTTATGAAAGGGCAATGGCCACGTGCATCAGGAAGAATTTTACATATTCATTATTGAGTCTTAAACTGAATAACCTGAGAAAGACACTCAAGGAGCAAATTCAAATAGGCTGATCATTATATTTGTGGGAAGGTGATACATTTCATTAAAGCACCATAAAAATCATTATCCTAGCCTTTTAGAAGGATGGATTTACCTCTGACACATTATATTCTCAATATTTTTTTGTATTTGATATTTAGGCATTCTTCCTCTTCATAACTTCCAGTGACAGAATCTTAAGCTGCACATGCTCAGTACCTCTGAAAAGGCAGGTTTGCTGTTGTCTTTAAAATATTTGCAGCTATAATCCCGAGTTTGAGAGGCTATTTTAAAAAAAAATTGCTCTGAATTTGCTGGGTTACTGATTTAATTCAACTCTGTGCAATGCAGTCAAATGCAAAGTCTTCCTCTTAAATCTCCCAGCTGGATCTAACATCTGGCTCTTGTGTTTAGGCTCTAATCACTATTAGGTGATTAGGTGTCCCTAGAATTTGTATATTTTAGGGTGTCCCTAGAATTTGTATATTTTAACAGGATGCTGCTGCTATTTAATCAAGATTTAGACCTCTTAGTGCTAAAATATAGTCAAGAGACCCCATGAAATCCTGGTCCAATCAATCAGCTGTAAATTTCTTTGCTGAGGAATTCTCTTGAGAAATCAAGTAAACCAACCTGTTTGTTAATTGGTGTTTGCTGAAGAGCCAGAAGGAAGCCTCTTCAGAAGGAATGTAATTCATTTCCATTTTCTGAAATGGATCATCAGGACTTCCAATTTAAGACCCCTGAGACACTCAGGCATTAAGGTTTGCAGTCTCCCTGCTTGCTGAGGGAAAGGGAAGCACAAGGAGAGGAAATGACTGGCTTAACTCTACAACTTCATTCTTAGTTCTGCCCCTCTTCCGTGGAGATGGTGCTTCCTTCCCACTTGTCATCTTCTGCCTGATGACATCCAGACCCGGGATCTTTGGTGGCACTGTTCTCTAAGCAGCAAGCAAGATTGTTTCATTTATTACTCTGCCTGGTAGGTCCCAGTTTCACTCAGCTCAGCTGGGAAGCAAACATGGAGCTTTCTGACTGCCTATTGCCACAAGTGGGTTATGAGCTGTGACAGTTCAGCCAAGCTCTTTGTCATCCAGACGTCCCAGAACAGGAGCTAGTAAGTCAGCCTTCCCAACCTCATTTCTGGCTGTGCAAAGAAATCAAAGGTCAAACATTCCATTTCTTCACCAGAAGGCTGAAGAACAGCTTCAGGTGCTGAACGAGTTCCCAGGCTCTGGTTTTCAACTCTTCATCCCTGAATGTCCTCGAGCAGGAGGTCCCAGCTGCTCCCTAAGGAACAGGGAGCCAAGCAGAGCCAACACTGCCAGGGCAGGCACCTCACCAGCCAGGGCCCAGCCTTGGGCTACCTGAGGGAGGAGGGCAGGGCAGCCCAGGCATGGCAGCCAGGTTGCACCAGGAGTCCTGATCATCAGGCAAGACCAGGCTGCTGGTGCAGATCCAGGACCAAGTTGGAAGTGCAAGTCAGGACCAGGTCTGGTGATGGTTACCATGGAGAAATAGAGCACAGAGATCCCCAGGGAGGTTTATAGGGGGATGTCAGCACACAGGTAGGAGAGCAGACCCAAAAGGTCCATGGCTGAGTACAGAGACACCCTGAACAGAACCAAAAACATCTCCAGCACAGCTGAGAGTGAAACCCCAGGCCTCAGCTTAAATGGAGCCCCTAAGCCAATGGGCAGAGGGTGTGGGAGGAGACCTCAGGAGAGGCTCATGAGGGTCATCAAGGCCCATTACTGACCTCGGTGCCCCCCATCCCCAGAAACACAAGAGACTGCAGTCGGGGGAGAGAGGATCCTGCTGGGTAGCAGGGGGACTGTAGCACAACCTGGCTCTAAGATTATAAGAGAACTGCTGTGTGCATGAAGCCATACCATTTTTTCTGATCCTGAGCAACACAGAGAAGTGCCCATTCTTCCCAAGTTGCTCCAGCTTTACTGGTATGTCAGTGAGTACAGAGCATGCAACATCCTTGTTCTGCAAAGCACACACCACACCTAGATTTTAAGGGTAGTTTCTTTGAGACATATTTACATTAAGATTACAGATAGTAAGAAACAGAAAGCTAGGGTTTCCTGAGCTGTAGAGGGAGAGAAAGAGAGAGGATGTGGCTGTTTCAGGCCTCAGGCAAAGAATGTGAAGGAATAGAACTCAGGAAACATATAATCAGAATCAGTTCTGAGATATGGCTCAATTGATCCAAGAAGATTAAAGTTGGTATGATAGGAAGAATTAGATACCTCTTCAGAAAGTCCCAAAACACACAGTTCTTTATACATTTCACTTACAGGATTTCTATTATAACCACAAAGAAGGCCCAAGAAAATAAAACATTGGCAGTGGTAAGGTTTATTATTGTAGCAAGAACTAAAATGGGAATGAAGGCAAATGAAAAGAGAGAAAAATACAGAAATCAGCAGAGCATTACTAACTTCACTTCTGTCAAAGCTTCCTCTGAATATTTCAATTAGAAAGTGAACACAAAGTCATACATAAAGACAAGTCTCATACTATGCTCGCCATTACACAATGTCAACAAAATCTGGAAGCCTGCCTCAAGACTTAAAAAAACTATTGTAGGCAGACAACATTTTGTCTACATGCTTTTCTGAGCATGGAGCACCTCTTAAAAAAGAGATTTGACCTTTCAGATATGAAACAAATACAAGCTGAGCCTCTAATTCTGTTAGGAGTTTAGAGTGGAGGATTAACCATAAAGTAAATCATAAAGGAAGCCTTAAAATCTCTAATAGTCTAATGAAATACCCAACTAGTATAACTTCTTATCACATGTAGTAGGTAAAATGGAGAGATGAGAGACAGAGAGATGGATCTTACACAGTGAGCTGGGGGCAGAAGACCAGTCTACTGCTCCGAACCTTAAAGGAGGCAGGAAAGTATTCCAGTTTCTATATAGGGAGTGAAGACCTTATCATTGCCTTCCCTGCTCCAGGTCAGAGAGGAAGGTTTGGCATCCTTTTGAGAAGCCATCTTCTCTCCTGCAACATGGACTCCCTCCTGCTGTATCAGACTTCTGGGGTAAAACAATTTAGCAAAGGCAAGGAATAAAACCGAGATGATTGGCAATGTTCTGACATGCAGTGAATCTCACTCCCCACTCCGTTATCTTCACAGCCATCACCACAGCCCTTCTGCACACTTAGTAACCACATTTCCATGGGTCTGATCTGTCCCAGGCACAGACAGGATGCCTCAGCCATGAATGCTCCTGACATTGAAGTAAATCCTCTTTGGATATCTCACAGCTGTTCCTCTAGCTACACTTTGACTAGACTCTCCTCTGTGGAGAAGTGGACTTTGAAAGAATTTGACTGCTGATGCTAGTGGGGAACTCCCACGAAGGCAAGGAAGTTGTGTGCAAGTTGTTATTGAGGAAGGAACTTCTGTGTTCTGACCAGAATGTCTCAGTGTAAGTGATGTTACATGTGATGAAGCACAGACTTCCAAACTGAGGAACCCACCTTATCCTCTCCCACACAAATTCCTAAGGATCTCCACCCACTGACCAATACTTTCTGCTGCTTATTTTTTTAGCCTTGAACATAAAATAATGCAACGATTACTCTGGTGTGTACAAAGATTATTTAAACAAAAAGAGACACGAAAATAATTACGCAACTGAAGACAAATAATTAACTTAACTCCCTACAAACTTGCCTAAATTGCAAGATGCCCAGACTACTGGCTAAAATAAATCATCTTTGGATTTTTTATGCAAATATACAGATGTGTGGCTGCTACATGATGCTGATTCATCTCCTTTGATGTTTATTGTATTGGAGGGGCTAGCTTTCACTCCCATACATATGCAATGGTTTTGCAACAGCATTCTGAATTTCACCTCCGAGGAACAATGCTGGATTGACAGCTTTGAAGTCTAATGCCTCTGGTTTAGCCATTTAAAGGTGTGGACAACAGCCATGGAAGGTGTTGTGCAGCAAATCTCCCTTGTATCAACCCAGTTATTCTGGAGGAGGAAGAAAGGAAGCAAGCAGAAGAGTTTCCAGTCCTTTGTCCCAAGGAAATACATTTGACACAAAGTTAGCTTCCTGTTCAGAAAAGCATTTGAGGTAGAAAGGTTTGCTTCCACAAGCTGCCTTTCTCTGAAAGGAAGATAAACGAGGCCTTGCTATATCCCATGTTACCTTTTTCTCCTGAGCAGTGAGATTGGGTGTTCTCACGGGTGCATGGGGTATTCCTTTTCTCCGACCTTTGTTTTCAGGCAGAGGGTTTAGAGGAAGGCCACGACAGATTTCCTTCAGGCTGGTCATAGCTGCTGAGGAAATAGGAGGAGGAAGGGCAAGCAAACTGGAGAGGTTAAGTGGAAAAGGAGGTACAAGGAAGGGTGCAGGAAAGCAGGATGCTGCACGATTCAAATGCACCACCACTCCAGGGTGATCTCCAAGAGGACAGACTGTCCTCTGGCTTTTGCAACTAGGGCTGTCAGGCAGAGAGGGCAGGTAGTACAGGTGACACACCTCCCCGCTCTGTGCCGTGCCATTGGCTCTTCCTTCCTCCCCCAAAATGAATGATTCACAGTTTGGCCGATTATTCTCTGGGTGCTTTGTCAACTGGTGCTGTGTTAAGCCACTAAAGAAAACCCAGTCACTTTCCAAATCACCTGATTCCCCCAAGGTCCGAGTGAGAGTCATGGTCTGGAGCAGGGACATTGACTGAGGCCTCAAGAATTGTACATTTATGTTACTATAGTCGGAGCTAATGAAAGTTATTCACATCACTGTTCAGTCACACTGTTCAGTTAAGATGGGCGTTCTCTGTTTGACACCCCGTGGTATGGGCAGTTCCTCAGATCTCACCAACTCATCTTCTAGACAACAGCAGTGGTCATCACAGCAGCAAAATTTCCCCCTTAGGTGTTAGCTCCTCTCAGCTCACAGGCATGAATGGATTTTCATAACACTGAACTGGAAATGTACTCATTAGCACTGGTAGAGGATTTCTCAAGACAGACAATAATTGGGAGGAATAATGAAGGCTTTCCATCCTATGTCACTTTTACACCCTACAGTCAACAACCACTAGAAAGTCTTGTGGTACCGCTATCCTAACTTTGATTTTCCACTTACCAGTGCAACGTGAACTTTGCTCTCCATTCTGGCTTGTTGTTGAAGCTTCTTGACCTTTATTACACCCACTGAACTACAGGTGCCACATTTTAAGCCTGGTGAAATTAACTGGGCAAAGCATTTCAGTTAGAAATGAGCTTAAAACCTGTGAATGAAAAAGACAGCATTTCACCACAAAGGCAGCAATCAACAAGCAGCAACAACAAAGCACAGTTATTAAATGACAGCCTCTCATTAATGTCAGATCTGCTTTAGCTCTAGGACATCCTGCACATCCCAAGCTCCCAGTGAAGATGCTCAAGTTGAAAGAACTCAGAGCATCCCAGGGGAGCTGAGCACACAACAGACTTAGACCCTCTGAAGGATAATGCCATTTACAGCAGGAGAATTTTGTTTTGTAATTATACAGAATTCTATCTGCTTTCAAACAAAAGGCAAAGACAGAAAGGAGACAAAAAAGCTTCTATATTTTAAAGTTTTCTATTGAGTTTTCATATCAAAAACATACCAAAAAAAAAAAAAAAAAAAAAGGAAGGGTAAAGTCAGAAAATTCTACCCCAAAATCTAGCTAGATAACCCTGCCTTACATTAGCATTCCCACCCCAAAGGGAAATAAACCTTTCCTTATTCTTCTTTGTGTGGCCTACATTCTTCAAATCACTTTAAGGTCTGACCCTGCACACACAGGGGCACAAGGATAACCTTGTCTGCATTTGCACCCCCATCAGACCTGCTTCCCCCGTGAAGGCAACAGAAGTTAATGGCGTTATACTGGTGAGAAACCTGGAGAGAATGAAAATGTGGGGAGCTCACACCCTGAATTTGTTTTTTTTTTCCTACGGCTGGACACTTTGACCCTCTGACTGCTGCATGCTGGAGTCTCTCCGTGTCCCTGGGTTTGTGTCAGAGTTACCGAACCCGCTTCAGGGATTCCGCCAGCGCAGACACCCCAGCTCCGGGCAGCCACCAGCCCCCTCTCTGCCCGGCCTTCCCAGCTCCTGCCCGTGGCTGTGGAGTGACACCGGAGCGTGTGGCTGCTGGCAGCGAGCGAGCCCCGGGCAGCCCGCGGTGCCCGGGGGTGCCGGGGCAGGTGTCATGTGCCGGCCGGGCTGGCAGAGGGTGCTGCAGGGACAGACGGACGCGGGCGCGCCCCCGCCTGCGCGCACACACGGACACGCACAGGGACACACGCACGCACACCCAGCCCGGCTGCGGGAGGAGAGGGTGCGGCTGGGAAACAACGCCCGCAGCTGAGCCCAGCCAGGACCAGCCCAGCCGAGAGGAGGTGCGGAACCGACCTTAAAAAAAAATAATAATAAAGGCAGGGGGGAAAAAAAAGGCACATATAAAATCCAGGAAAAAGATCACATGGTTTAATAATCCCCTTTGCAGCCAGACAGGACCAGAGAGGAGGAGAACTGAGGAGAAGTGGCCGGTCAGGACGGAGAGATGTGCTAGAGGCCGAAGGGAACAGAGACAAAACTTGCAGATAACTAACCCGCCCTCGGGAAGGGAGGACCCCCCGCCCTGAGCCCTGTTGTAGCAGGAGGGAGGAAAGGGTCTCCAGCCTCCTCTCCGTTTGCCCGCTCTGGTCTGGGCGCTTGGCATTGCACCTCCAGCCCGGAGCGCAGCCCCTGCCCGCGCCTGCCCCTGCCGGGAGCCGCAGCCCCGTGTGGCGGCCAGGAGCCGGTCCAGCAGCACAGACCGGGGATTGCCCGGGCACCGGCCCCGGAGAGCTGGCGCTGGGTTTGTGTTGCACTCCCCTGGCGCTCGCTGTGTGAAGCAAATCCCTTAGAGGTGGGGGAGAAGCGGCTTCCGTGACAGCGGAGGGAGGAGGGAAATAAAATAAAACAAACCAAAATAAAAAGAGAGAAGAGCCAAGAAAGCACTTGCTTCTCATCATCTCTCAGGGACCAAAGCCAACTCTGTTCTTCTTATGACCCCATGCTGCAGGGAGCAAAGGGAGAGAAGGTACTGGGGGGCACCTCCTAACAAAGCAGGGTTCAGGCTGCCCGGACCCCCTCGCCACCGCGGGGAGCAGGAGGCTGCGGGAGGTGCGACGGGGTAGGGAAGGCTGCCAGGGCGAACCCGGGCACAGCCGAGCCGAAGCTCCACCAAAAGCAAGGAGCAGAAATGAAAGTTTCGAAATAGCGTCCAAACAAGCGCCAAGGACCGGACCGAGCAGAGCTCCCCGCCTCGCATCAGCCCCCGATGGTGCATCCGAGGGGCTGCGTCAGAGATGTGAACGTCCCCTGCCCGCTGCATGGAGAGGGGTAAAGGCACAGAAACCTCTCGTTATTTATTTATTTATTGGAAGCAATGTATGGGTGACACCCAGAAGGCATCTGAGCACTGAAAAAAACCAAACCGCCTCTAGACCCAAACGAGAACAAGAAGAATGAGACAGCAGCCTTGACCCCCTACACTGAGAGGAAGGTGAGCAGAAAGAAAGAAAGAAAATACAGAAAAACCATGCAAGCACCAAACCTGTAGATTACTGCAGGTCTTTTTTGCTTCACTGAGGACAAATATTTTACTGACAGCCATGCAGCATAAAGGCATCATGCTGATTATGTTCTTCGAATATTTTATTTCTGGACATGGGGAAGCAGGTAAGCAAAATAAATCAATATTGCCATTCTGAAACAATTTATCCTAAATTTTACAAGGGGAAAGGGGATAGAAATCAGGTCTGTTTGTGGAAAAAAAATTGTGTCAACATCTTTATTTTAGATTGATTTTTACAAGGAATTCGTATCAATCAATATATACAAATGCTTCTTATTCCCTGCAATACCCAGCTTTATAGCTCAGTCTCCTTCCAAAGACTTATCATAGGATGTACAGGTTCATACATCCTTAAAAGAAAGGAGCGTGTCATTTTTGCAAACAAAAGAAGAGAGAAAGAAAGAACTAGATGGAGTGAGATATGCTGGATGTTTGTTTTGAGGTTGAAACACTGCCTTCCTAGGCAGGACAAGAGTGAAATGACAACATCCTTGGAAAGCATCACTGTAGGAATCTGAATTATTCTGTTAACTTAATATTACATCATTAAAAATCAGAGACACTGTTTAAGAAATCTTAACTCAGTAGTTAACATGTAGAGGACAGGATGAAATTAGCATTAAAGAAAAATGGATTAAAACAGAAAGAGGAAGTGATTAGTTGTGTGTATAAATGTGGCTGTACAAATAAACATACAGGAATGATACAGCTGTAATGGTATTTACATGGGGTTCTAAAAATACCTGGATTAGGATGAAGACAAATTCCTTAAAGGAAAGGAAGCAAAGCATTAGATTTTTTTTTCCTTTCTGTTGTGGTTTAATACATCTTTAAGTTTAAAAAGGATTGATTACAAGAATCAGGTCAGAAAAAAAAAATTATTGATGAAACAATAGTTCACCCTTGGTGACTTTTCCTTTGAGATACTGTCTTGAAATCTCTCTTCCTGTATAGGAAAGCATATCAGTGGTTTAAATTTCACCTGTGTGCTCAGAGCATTAGGACAGGAACAACACTCTTCATGCAGAGATTTGAAAGCAATTGAAGGGCTCAGCTATCCTGCAAGTTCCAGTGAAGGCAGAGGCAGGTCAAGTGGATTCAGCTCAGATTATTCCCTAGCTAGAACCCCTCTGATAACAGACAGCAGATTTCCATAACCGCAAGAGTTATCTTCTTAAAAACTGAAAACAGCTCATAAATTTACCATCCTGTCATATTACCCAGTAAACTCACTGGGGGAAGAGGCTGTCTGTCACAGGGAATGAGGGGAGGGGATACATGTGCCTTAATTCTCTTAGTGTCTTATTCTGGGCATCCACTAATTCCCCAGGCTAGGACAGAGGCTCCCTATAGGATACATATGTCGACACGCAGTACAGAAAGGTTACAGAGATCTCCTGTGAAGTTGCTGACACTGTTGCAGAAGGCAGCCTGTTACAGACCAGCCTAAATTTGCTCTGCATCCAATTCACTAAGTGAAAATGAATCTTCAAGGAAACACATCTCCCAGCTGGCTGCTTGGGAAGTGAATTTGCAGGGAGGGAGTGTGTTCTGTTTGGAGCTAAACTCACTCAGAATAATAGTGTAGGACATAGTGAATATCAGCAAAATAACTGGATATTGAAGGTGATGCTGCTAAGGATTCAATGTCCCTTTAAATAAATATTTGGTGCTTGAATAAAAGGTTGCACAAACTGTCAGCCTGTGAAAGCACAGGGGTTACCTGTTAATTTTTGATTCTTTATTTAGAGCTGAGACATGCAGAGAAGTATGTTTTGGCATAGTTCATTAGCCTATGGGGAGTACAAGGCACGTATTTGTGGGGAGTGCAGCATTTGCCTTCTGCCATCTCTGTGCAGAGAAGACAGTCTGTGTTAAGACTGACTCCTTAGATCTTTAAACATAATAGGGGGGAAAAATCCCAAACAAAAAAACAAACAAACACCTTATTTATTAGGCTGGAGCAGTCAGCTCAGGTTTATACTGTAAAATATGACACTTGGGCAATCCTTCCCCTTGTCTTATGCAGGTGGAGGGCATTATTCCCCTCAAATAAACTCGGCAGTGATCTGAAAACTCCTGCATAAGGGACACTTAGTGGAACTGACAACAGTTTGGGCTCTTGCTTCAGCCCCAGACCTCACCATGTAAGCAGCACCTGGGCCAGCTCTCATCCCAGTGGGAGCCCTGAAAAAGAAGGTGTGATGTGGTCAGAAATGGCCATTTCTACCAGCAAGCTTAAAATCTGTTGCAGGACCTGATTATTAGCAGGGCTTGGTTTCATCTGGTCTGAGGTTACTCAGCTCATCCGCAAACGCAGCTGCAGGTGTTGGGGCCCACTGCTGCTTCAGGAGGGGTGCGGACAGGCAGACTGCCACTGGGCACGATGGGAGAGAGCCCCAGCCTGGGATCTTGTTCTTCTGTCCATGCCTCAAGTCGTGGAGGCAGCTTGGTTCCATAGCATGTTCTGAATCTCAGCTCTGAGGTATTCTGGTGGCTGGCTCATTAGCTCCAGCTATCAGGACTATTTTAGTGCAGAAACACACCAGGTTTTCCATAAGGGGATGAAGACCTGCCAAACTTACTGCGTGTTGGCCCCAGACAAAACAAAGTGTTGTGCAGCTGTTGAAACCAGTGTTAAAGGGTAAAATCTCTAGGTCTGACTAAGAAAAACTTGAGCAACTTAAGTCCCCAGGGTGCAGATTTAGAATAATATTTATAAGGTTTTGGTTATTAAGAAAAAAGTTAAACAGATATGTAACAAGTGAAATCCAGGTTGGACATACATGGTGAAACTCCTCTATTAAGCACACAGCAGAAGATGCCCAAAGGTTTTGCTCTTTCTGAGATATGTGAAATTTACTGTCCTGACTCTCTGCAGAAGATTTGAATACAAATTCATAAAACTGCATATGGAAAAGAAACAAAAATTCCAATTCAAATCACTCAGAAAATATTAGGCATCTTTCCAGTTATATCAGCAGGCTTTGGGTGAGTTGCCATATGACCTTTCTTCTGTTGAAAGAAGATTCCACAATCCAATGGAGTGTGGAAGGAGAAATTAAAAAAAAAGGGAACCTGTTCTTAGTTAATGTCTACAATGTTTTAGTGCATTACAAGACTGTGAAGAGTTCTCCGTTTGAAATGGTGTCCCAGAAATATCAGTAGTATGACCTCCCTTGAACTGTATGATTCCCTAATCATCAGATAACACCATTGTTATAACATGTGCTGGGCATGTGCCATTGACCTGCCACTTTGTGGCACAGCTCTGAGGGACCAGAAAACAAACAAATAAATTAATCATACCATTTATGGAGCCAAGCCACCCTCCATGGAGTAAAAGCTAATCAACTTCATAATAAGATGCAGTGCCCATGCGTAATCAAACTGTTTAATTCTCTATGAATTATTCAGTGAGTCCTCCTGGCAGTTGGGGTAACTTGTGTGTTCGCCTGGCTGCTGTTTCTCTCCTTGTTTCTTTCTCTCCTTGCTGTCCAGACTCAACATTTCATGTTGTTTCCACAGAACCAGTGAGTGATGGGCAGGCTGCACTATCCTTGTGGCCAAGCAATGTTCTGCCAATTGATTTCTTTAAATACAAAGCTTTTAATCGACTGCACATTTTGTTTTCCAATCTCTCGTCTTCTCTCAAACTCCCTTCTGCTAATTTGCACTTTGTTCTTCTCCTGTTTTCCTAATGACACAGCAGTTCAGACAGGAACTGTTCATTGATGTTGCTGCATTAGCAGGCAGAGCAGATAAACCTTCTTGTGACTGCTGTTCAGGAAAACAAACATCTTTCTTTCTTTTCAAGGTTCAGAAAAAAAACAGCTAAAAATTTAATACAAAGCTAATAGCCCATTTATGGGAAATACAAAAAGCAGCCATCCCCTTTAAAAAATGTTTCCTTTTCTGCTTTCTCACATTCTTGTCTGCAAAGCTCCTACTTATACAACTTCCTTAATTTAGAACTCCAGCATCCCATTTCTTATGTGAAAGCTTTATTGACATAATCCGTCAATAGAGATGGACTTTCTTTTAATTACATGGTATATTTGTATACAATAATCCATAATCCGATAGCATTTGTAGCATGGATCCATTCACAATCAAAACTAAGTAACCTGACTCTTAGTCAGAACTAATGCTTGTTCAAAGCTCAGTTGTAAGACCAGTCCCACTGAAATTCTCTGGCGGCAAAGATGACACATTTCTGCAGCACTGTGCAAAATCAGTTAATACGGAATCTTTAAACACAGAAATTGCCTTCCTTAGTTCCAGTAGTTTTTACCAAGCAGTTTGGACATGCACCTAAATGCCACTTGCAAAGACATTCTTGAGGTGTGCATTTGTAGCTCATTATATGTTTGCTTACTTCTGGTGGTGCTAAGAGTCACCTGCTCAGCTGAAGGTGGGAGCACAGAACGGAACCAATAGAGCCAAAACCCCCCATCTTCATTCCTCCCTAGATGGTTCTGCAGCTCTTCGTGTGTGTGCTGGCACAGGGAGATGTGGTGGGACTGGGGAGGGGCACTTCATTCCTTTGATCTGAGGGCTGTTGGGTGCACTTGTAGTCCAGGCACTGCTGCCCTCTGAGCTCTGCCAGGCTCCTGGGACTGACTTCACTGCGGTACTAAAAGAAAATCATTGCCAGCCAACACACTTCAAATCACCTTGAAGGTGGCTTCCACCTGTTTCTAAGAGCAGATGGGAGCATTTGTGGATGATCTGCTTGCTTGCTCTTTGAAGTTTTAAACTATCTTACCCTGTATGTAAGCTAAAATGGCACAAACCATCGCTCAGTGGGATTCAGTGGACATGCAATAACTATTTCGCATCCTAACCCTGGAATGCAAAGTGCATGAGGTGTTTTCCAAGACAATGTTCATGTCTGACCTTCCTTTCCTGGCCTATGCAGAGATGTCACTGAGGAACTAAGGACAGAACCAACTCAGAAGCAAAACTGTGCAAGATGGACACATTTTTTCGCTTTAAACTTTCCTTTTGGAAAGAGGGATGTCCATTTAATTCAACAACATTTATAATCTGAGTGTTTTTATAAGGCTGATTTGGAGACCTCTTTCTTTGACCTAACTTGATTTTTAAACTAATTTTACCTGAGGAAAGGCTGAATATAAATGGAGTAGGGATTTTAAAAATTGACCTAGAATGTTGAACTTATAGCTGACCTTTGAACTGCTCCTAGATTTACCCAGGGTTTACGGTCATCCTACACTTCATTGGAAGAGTCATTTCCTGTAGGACCTAAATCCAGTCATCTGACTTGTGACCTCTTGCATTAGATTTATGACCTTGCAAGGTCAGTCTTTAACTCCTTCTAGAGTGTTGAATTGCAGAGAGGACTTTGTATGTCATTAGAAATGCAGTTTTCTCCAGCACAGTAATAAGGTTTTGGAATGGCCTTTAATTCCAGTTCACAAGACACTACTGATTTTCAAACAACATTAAGATTTTGTAGTTATCCCTACCTGTTCTTGATTTAGAAATAAGTAAATATATACACTGTAGATACCAAAAATTTTTCAGTATTTGCAAACTTTGCAAACAGAATGTAATCACCTACCTCCATGTCAAGGTATTTAAACAAAAGAGAGACCTGATTTTCAGCTCCTACAAATTAATAACTCCACCTGATCATATTAGAAGCAGTAGAAACTCATCACTCAGCTATAGAAATACAGGCTTTCTTTATGTGTTCGTATGTGTAATGAGTGTTCATATGTGTAATTCCTGCTGAGCAGGAATCACCTCTTAATGTATGTACAGCATCCAGTCTAGTCTGACTTTGCTCTCTGATCATCATGAAAATAAAGGCATTGAATATATTCAGTCCTTCAATATGGAGCAGTTTAGTAGACTGAAAGTAAAAACCACAAGACTTCTCTGGTTAACTATAAAATTCAGTAGACTGGCACAGCTGCATTTTCAATGGAAATCAAAGTTAAGCACCATAAGCATGAGTTTTTCTAAAGACCAGTTTCTGAGTTAGGCACCAAACACAAGGACTAGATTTATTGAGACACTACCCCAAAATTTTGTGTGAAAAGATGAAGGAGATCTCCTTTGAAAGTGTCCTCTTGGATGTCTGTCCCCAGATGAGGACCCCAAACATTTGTGTTGCCACCTGCGTTACGTCCTGAGAACTACCTGAGAAATTCTACTTGTGTTTCTTCTCCCTGTCCTTCAGATCCCAGGAGGCCACAAGCCTTCCGCTGCAATGGCCGTGCTTGCAACCCTCCCGTGGGAAACCTCGCCACGGGAAGGACACCGGTGACCACCACCACGTGTGGCCAGAACAGCACAGAGCTGTATTGCTTCTACCCAGACCCGAACCTCCTCCACCACGTCCCCCCTGGCTGTGGGCAGCCCCGCTGCACCAAATGCAACGCCAACCAGCCCGATAACTCCCACCTCCCTGCTGACATGACAGATGATTTCTTTGCAAACCCACTCTCCTGGTGGCAGTCTGCCCAAGGGGTACACAGGGAAGAAATCCGACTGGACTTTGAAACAGAATTCTACCTGACCCACGTCATTGTGGTGTTCAAGTCACCTCGCCCGGCTGCGATGGTGTTGGAAAAATCCCAGGATTATGGGCAGACTTGGAGGCCCTACAAGTACTTCTCTGTCAACTGTACAGCTACTTTTGGGCTCCAGGATGATCTCATTGAGGAAGGTTCCATGTGCACTTCCAGGTATTCTGACGCAGTGCCCTGCACCAGAGGAGAGGTAAGCAATAATTGAGGTTTGGACTAAGTTTAATGTCAAACTGCTCAGGACTGCCAGAAAACCAGAGAGTGTATGCTCAAAGACATACTGTGCATATAAATTAATAAAGGTAGCCCATCCCTAAAGGCTTTGTGTTAAGCAAATAACGGGGAAGAAGAGAAATTATACATCAGTGATAGAAAAGCTTTAACGAATTTCTTTTATGAGAGCTCATAGGATAATATTAACATCACCTAATTTTACACTGCAGATGCCCAAAACTGAACTAGAATTCTAACAAATTAGATATAGGGAAATACACATCTGTAGAGTCTGATTTATCTAAACCATTTTCACTTTAGGACGACATGAACTGCATGATCTTTATTTTTCTTCTCCATATAAAAAGTCTTAGATGATTGGCTGATTCTTAAATACATCATTCTTCTGAGTTCAATTGTTTTCTTGCTTTCACTTTTCTTGCTGGTGGTGACCATAGCTGATTGTATCAAGCCATAGGCTTCAGAAATGAAACTGCTTGGAAGTGGGAAGTGGGAGTGAGCAGCCAGGCTTCACTACTCAACAGTGGGAAAAGCCCTCCTTTGGTATGAATATTCGGACTTGCTTTTAAACATATGCAAAAGAGTGTTTTTTAAATAAATGTACAATTGCTCTGACAAATTCCTCTGACAAAAACATTAACTACTGATTAGACTCTTTTCATTCATCAGTCTTGAAACAGTTCAGATGGGAAAGACCATAAACATCATCAGTATCATTTTACGGAGAAGACAAAGGCACAAAGCAAGATTATAAGATATTCCTATAGTCACAACAGAGGCTTGAGTCTTTTAATTTCCTTTCACTTCCTTCTCTCTTCCTGAGAGAAGTCACAATCCTTTTGGTTTCCATGTCTGGAAGTGGTCAGCAGATTCAGCAGTAACACTTTGCTGAAAATTAAGCTTAGGTGTGAGGTGAATGGTCCAGACAGGCTTCATAAAACCCAGTGTTTCAGCAGTGCACTTCAAAATGCACATGAGAAGAAACTCAGGTACTATACCTGAGGCAGGGACACAGCAGTAGGGAGAGATTGAATTCATCTGCATGTAACAGGCTAAGAAACATCTCTGCATATTAGAAATCTGGAAGAGATCATCTGACTACTAAACACTCTTACTTCTGGAGTAGTAATTCTGCTGGTCAGTTACCATGATTCATTTCATCTCAAAGTCAAATGCAAGTCAAATACATCCAAATGTCTTCCATAGAGAGGTTACAGTTTGCCACGTCAAGAATCTCGACAAGTAATGTATTTTTCCACTCTACCGTGCCTTTCAAATCAAAAATCTGGAAGTACTTTGCAAGACCCAGTTAATGATCTTCGGCATACATACAAGGGTTCTGCTGCCATTTCACAGATGGGAAAAGAGCATCACAGAAAGGTGAAGTGTTTTGTGGTAAAAGAGGACAATTCTGGTTGAGTGAAGGACAAAATACAGGGTCCGAGGAAAATGCCTCGGTCTTAAATACAAAAGAACTCTTCCTTCTCTAGTACAGTATCCCCTGCACTGTGTTGGCTTTTGTGCTTACTTAACCTTGGGGAATATCATTAAGACCATGTGCTGCTGCTACAACAAATCTGAGGAGTGGATGGCAGAAAATCAAATAATAAAACATTCGTCCAACTCAAGCCTTTGTGATTACAAGTGTCAAAGTGATTCTGTCAATTTGGGCAGCAGCTACACTGAAATGAGTATGTGCATGCTTAATCAATCTATGCCGTGGTAGTAGATGTCAGAAAACAATAGTAATAGTAAGAACAGTCCTATATTTACAGGTTACCCTTGCAGTTCCCACATACTTTCATGAACATGAATTGAATACAGGCAGAGGCCACTTCCTCCATGGGAGAAGTGCTGAAGCTTTCAAGCAGCACACAGGAAACAGAGTGGCAACTTAACAGAGGACAAGACAAATACAATACCACAGCACGTTAACCCAAAAGGATTGTCAAGTTCTGGACAGACTTTACAGAGATGCTTAATCAATCCATGAAATGTCCCTGTGGCAAGGGTGCAGAAGCACCAGGCTTTTCAGGTCAGCAGTATGACACAGCAGATTCTTTTGTGCATGGAAATAAAGGAAGGCAGAGTGCAGCTATTTAAAGTGATACCTGATCAGATTTGCCTGGGTGACACTGTTACCACAGGTTTCATGGGAGCTTTGCCCACACACCTCAGAACTGCAATTTTACACCTTATTTTGAAGATGCCACAAATGTCACCAGGGCATCCCCTCAAGCACTGACTCAAGTGACTCTGAAGGCAGCTGACTGAACCCCCACCAGTGTTTTCTTCAGTGTTCTCTGCTTCTTTTTCACCTCCACTCTGACCTACCCAGTTACTGATTCTGGCTAAGCCTTGGATTGCTGACAGCACTTCTGAAATGATCAAAACTGTTCCATCTTAAGTGTTAATTAATGCTCTGACATAAATGCCAGTTTTCTTTACTGAGGGGTTTGAAGTAATTTTCACCACATGAGACTCAGGTTATTCTTGGGTCCTATTCATTTTGAGAACAGATACAATTCCTTTTTTAACAGGGCACAAAAGGAATTTAAAAAAAAAAAAAGAAAAAAAAAAAGATGGCTTACTGAGAACACTTAGGTTTAAAACTCATGCTGGGACACATCATGAAACAAGATTTCCGATCAACTGGCGTCCAGAACTGGAAGTGCAGGAGTGAAAGGAGAAGGTGGTAGAGCAGCAGTAACCTACACACATCTGTAAACTGAGATGCATCTCAGTCAGCACATTCTGGTCTCCAAGACCACTGAAAGAGTTTCTTCCTTAGAGCAAGGTAAAAAAAATTGTCAGAAGAGAAAATTTTAGGAGACTAGAATGGAGCAAAAGACATTTGGATGAGTGATGTGACAATGTCACAGCAGAACGTAATGTTAAGGCATATCCCTTGTCTCTGGTAGATTGCTCCTTATTATTCACCTCTGACAGGGTCACATATCTCCATTCCATCTCAGGTAAGGTACATCTGAGAAAGAAGGCATTGGGGAACACCTCATACAGAAATGCAAGAAGACTACTCTCTTAATATATCTTTTTCATTTTCTTTTACTCAAGCATTTGCTAAATCCCTTACTCCTGTTCAGATCCAGAGTACTTTAGTAGATAGAATCTATCTATCTGAAATCCTAGGATGCTCATCATTAGTTCATGAACTAAAACCAACACCACATTTTCAAGGTCTGTTCATCACCTGTAAGTGCATCTACAGGGAATATTGGCATGGAGTCTTATGAATCAACTGAGACCTTTTTTACCCACTTGTCCATCCATCTGTTCTTCTAACTTAAAAACATTGTACTATATAGCCATGGAGCCTGACATGAGCCTTCAGGTCAGCTGATACAAATCAAAACTCTGGCCCAAACAAAAACAGCAATTACCACAACATTGCATCAGACATTAATGTGAGTTGCAGTTCAAACATCATGTGGGGGAAAAGGGACCAAAATGTTTGAACCTGCATCCTGACAGCATGTGCACTCAAGGATCTGAGAGATTAAGAGCACATTTTTAATAAACTGGAATATCAGGAAATGAAAACAAATGTTCTCCTCCATTGAATGTGATCTTTGCATGAAAGGAAGACATTAGCATGCAAAGTGGGGTGGAACACTGACCTGCTCATAACCACCAGGCCCAGAAGGAGACCCTTCCCCTACTGGGTCTAGCTAGTGGAAGGGAGTTCTGAATCAAAGCCTGGTTCATTTATGTGAGTGTCTGTGTGACAGATGACACCAATGAAGTGTGATATAATAAACCCATTACTGGAATTCACTGGGGGCTGGGAGAATTGTGTATGCCTGAATTAAGTAACTGGTTTCTATGGCAACATGTTAAGTGTGCCTTGCACAGAAGACCTGTTCATTCTCTGTTTTGTATCCTGTGGTGACCTCTTTAGGGACAGAAGTCCCCAGCAGTGCCTTTTGTCAAAGATGAGTGGACCCTCTTTGTAGCTAAAAGACATTTAATCACTCTTCTAAACACACTCCACTCAGTGAATGCCAGACCAAGACAGGTTGTGCTGGATGCAGTTCTGTCTCTTCAAAAGCCACCACGTTGTTCAGAGAGAAACCACAGTCAAACCCTCTGGAAGGCTTCCTGCACTGATACTGAAGCCTCTGCTGCCTTTCTCCATCCACGTGGACTTCCTGAGCAATAGCTGTGGCCGAGAGGGACCACTTGCACCCAAGCACCAACCCAGGCCAGGGACAAGGCTCTGTGTGGGATGTACGTGATCCTGTTCTAAGGACCTGCATTTTTCGCTGTCTTTTCTCAAGCTTCTCTTTTACTGTATTCATGCCAAACCTTTTGATAAACAAAGAAGTATCCCCTGTGCACACACACACACCCACATCCCTCATTAAGTGGCAACATCAATAATTCAAGAGGTCACCACTGAGGCTTCGGTGACTTCTTGGAGTTCTGATCTCATATGGCAGTGGGGTCACTGGAAAGAAACCTGCTCAGCACATCACAAGGTTGAATTCCCAATAGCTGACATTCAAAGGCAGGGTCTTGCACTTCAGTGAATTACCCAACAGTCATCAGGACTGGCCTCTGAAAGTTGCATGATGCTCGGGTTATTCCAACTTCCAGCTGGGTTATTCCAACTTCCATCTGGAAAGGATTCCAGGAGGGATTAGTCACCAGTGTAGGTAAGTGCCTGATTGTTATGACTAGGGCTGTCTGTTCAGCATTTCATTTAACATGAACTGCAGAGCAGATAGAATGCAAAGGCAAGCTGAGAGGAAGCAGTTAACACCAGCAGTGTAAACAAGCTGATAGCACTGCCAGGCCCTGCTTCCCTGGAGGAAGAACTAAGGGGTTCAAGGATTTGTCTCTGAAGGGAATTTGAACTGAGTCTAGTCCAGCAATCCCATCCCTGGCAAGTGAACTTGAGGAGGGCACCAAATGTCCTACTCTGACCTGGTTTGTAATGAACCATTTCAGAAATGTTTGGAACATTATAAACCAGCCAGAGACACAGCAGTGGGGATTTTCAGCATTACTTCTTCATTTTCTGCATTTCCTGAACATACAAGGCAGCAGATATCAAAGTACTTTTTCTTCTCACTCTGTTTTATAAAAATCTTGGTGTAATTGCAGTCATTGCTCTTTTTTTCCAAGTCTCAAGTGTGAAAAGAAATTTTTGTCTAAAATGCTATGAAATTTAGTAATATCTTGTTGTAATTTTCAAACTCCAGGCAAAAGAACACTTAAATGTTTGCTCTACAGTTGTCCACACATCACTGTCACAGTGAGATTCTACCTTTAGCTAAGTGTGTTCACGTGTAAGATTTCAGCCAAGACTTAGAGATATAAATGGCTCCACATATAAGAAATGGATGCTCTCCCGTGAAAACACAGCTTGGTTGCCATGGGTTGACACTGAGGGTGATGGGTTGTTTTAGCTTTCCCTGACAATCCAGCAAACAGTGAAATGAGTCTCCCTGCTCTCAATCCAGTTTGCAGTCAGGCTGTTGCATCACAGAACTCCTTGTGCCACCCTTTGCCATTTCAAAGCAAGTACCATCCCTCATAATGAAAAAGAACATTGCACTTCATGGGAGCCTGGAAATGTTCTTACAACCCCACATAAGGTGCTGCTATATGGAATGGACAGAGTTTTGCCCATTCCCTCTCTACAGACTGAAAGCTGAAGGGTTTTCTGTCAAATAATTTAGATTTTGTGTTCCAACTACATTAACCTGTCTCATAGAGGATCCTGCTTCTCCCTACAACCCTTGCCTTTCTACGTGGATGTACATCTGTAGATAACCTGAAACCTACAGAATACAATTTGTTTGAGGAAGAGAAAAAGTCTGCATAGCTCTTCAGATTTGCCTAACTTCAATTATGCCAAAATCATATTGGCAGCAATGCCTAAATATGAATATTAAAATGCCACGCCAACTGGATTACTGGAATAACCTCAAAGCAAATGCAAACTGAAGGCACATCAATCCTTTCTGATTTGGAGAACACAGAATGAAGGATGCCACTGTCTTGGCAGTAGCTGAGTTTACCCAGATCAAAGAAATCTAAAAAATCAAAAGCACAATTATTTCTTTGACAAGCAACCATATTCTATACCGGTTTCTAAGCTTTGTTCTCTGGAAGGACCGAAAAGCAGTGCATCTTGACTAAAAAACACCATTCCATGAGTTGTCAGAATAGACTTTCTAATGGCTGGGAGAATAGTTAGACTGTCTCTGTGCTCCAAACAGTAAATCAGAAAAAAGACTACTTCTTATTTAAGGCTACTGTACCATAAGATGGCAGTCCATCAAATAAATCAGAGGATATATGCCACTGGGTAGGAAAAATTCTAAGACAATTGTTTACTGTTCCTTTAAGAACAAAATAAACTCTCATGAAAAATCTCTTAATGAAGAGGATTTAGGAGTGATGAGAGTTTTTATTGCAGCTTCCTTCTGATGGACCCAGTATAAGCACACAGACATTTCTGACCTCATTAACCTGATTGTGTGCAACATGATGAACACAGCTTAAGGATGATTTGTAATATCAAATTCTTGCTCTGCATAAGGATCTTCTTTTGTAGGAGGCCATGCATTGGCACTGCCCTCCATTTATGATTCATATTCCTTGACCTTAGGCTATGCGTTTGCAAGGGGGAACCTTTGTTGTGTCCACATCTTTTCTGACTAATACTGGCTGGAAGATCAGGTTAAGAAAACAGAATTAGATGCATCAGGAATGGAGAAGCAAAACCTGTGGCAAGAAATCAAAAATCTGAGACACTGTCTCTGAAATGAAGATGATCTCTTGATTGGTGATAAAACAATGTGAGGCTGTGCCAACTTGTGTACAGCAAAACCAGTCATCTAACAGTGGCTGCCTCTTTTAGCTTTGCACACTTACAGCATTTCCCAGACTTCCCTGCTCTTAGGAAGGTCAGGAGAGGACAGGGTAGTGACCATTTTTTGGAGGCGCAGCTGATTGACTTTTGAGAATGAGAATGACAAATATGCGCTCGATGGCAGATATGCAGATAAGCATGAATGTCCTACTCAGCATTCGGCTCCAGTGCCAGCTCCTGATTATAAGAGAAACTTGTGACCCAGGATGTATTTCCACAAAGGGTTAAATTCCAGAGGTGCTGAACACCCTCAGCTTCCCCCCAGTTCAATGGAGAGATTTCTAGGGTGTCCCTAAGCAGACTCAGTCACCATCAGATTTTCTTCTGCAGCTGTGCCTATGCTACTTTATGACAGCTGCATACTGATGTTTAGGGAAAACACTGTGAGTGTTCAGAGCAGTCTGATACAGCAAAAAAAAGAACAGAGCTTGCTACCAGATAGAGATTTCATCAGATGAGAAATAGCTTTATAGTGAAAAACATGGGAAACTCTCTTCAAAGCTTGCACCGTAATTAAAAGAAAACAATTCTTTTTCATTATACTCTCTGCATGTCTTTTACATGAATGTAATGGAAAACTGAAAATCTACACAGTATCTCTGGGAAATGAAAAAATAATAACATTTCTGCCTTTGTGCAAAAAGCAGAAGTCAAATGTCTATCTGTATAGAAGGAATTTGCTTCATAGGCTTTAGAATTACAAACCTTGTGAACTGAAATAAAAGGAACAAATAACACAGTGAAAAGGTGGAAAAAGTGGAAAGGTCTCTTCCTACAGTTCATGACTCTAGGAGTTCACTAATACTTAGATCCATTTCTAATCTAATCTTTAATACATTCAGGCATCAACGGTTGAGACAGCCAAACTCTTCTCTTTTGCCTGTAATTATTAAAATTACATGTATGAACATCCATCTCCAGGAATTCTCAGGGAATTTTCCAGATACAAGTTTAGTAATATTCCTCCCATTGCACAGAGTACTTGAATACCAATATCCAATTTTTACAGAAAGAAACAGTACATAAAACTGAGTTTCTACTGAAATCAATCCAGAACAGCCTGAGACCCTAGTTACTTGTTGAGCATTATACTGAACAGTTGTGCTGGGGCTTTGACCAAATAGTTGCATTCCCAACTCTGTATTTTTATCAAAGTGACACCTTCTCCTTTTTTAAAGAAATAAAATTCTTTCCTAAATCATAGAAAATTATTGACCCATATACATAGCCACCACCAATCTGTCTCTTAATTTAGGATGCATTTTTCCTTAGGGAACAATAAACCCAAACACATTAATTTAAAACATAATCATGCATTTATAACACAGAAAAAAAGTTTAGGGAGTTGGTTTTGTTGGGATATTTATTTATTTATTTATTTTTAGCTAAATTATGCATTTATGCAAAAATAATTCCTGGCATGTAAGGTGAGATACCAGTTCTTTTTAAAAAATGTATTCCAAACTAGAATTATTTGAATCAATACATATAGTAGACTAATGAGGAGAAATTATGGGTACTCACATCTTGTTCTTGACAGTAGGGCAATCTATATGCTAAGGAACCACTTTATGACTGGCACTCTAATGTGAGAAGAAACATTCAATCAAATATTAAAAATGAGGCAAGAGATGGTGATTACCTTATATGATTTCCTGTGCCCAAGGATTTTAACCACCAAAATTTCAAGGAGAGTGGGATATCCAGAAGGGACGAGAAAGAGAAATTCCATTTTCCAGTTTTAGGCACATGTGAAATAAAACTGCTAAACTGATTTCATTATGAAATAAAGCTCCTACCTCTGTGCAAAAACCTAAACCTACTTCTACTGGCACAACATATCTGCTGATCAAAATGTCTTTGATTTTTACAAAGTTAAGGAAGGTTAATTCCTTGCTGGAGGTT
This sequence comes from Machaerirhynchus nigripectus, assembly GCA_013397975.1. NCBI lineage: Eukaryota > Metazoa > Chordata > Aves > Passeriformes > Dicruridae > Machaerirhynchus > Machaerirhynchus nigripectus. The sequence continues at coordinate 2,155,163 of VZRQ01008285.1, read as the reverse complement.
GAATCCTAGAAGAACATTTCTGTGCAGCTCCCAGAAGACCTCACTAGTGTTATGTCACCCAAATCAGATCTTTAACACTTAACAAGACTTGCCTTGGGAGAAATAAGGACAAGCAAATCTAGTCTCACCAGTGAGCTTATTCCAGACAGAAATGTGTCATGAATTAATCATACAAGCAAACTCTTCTACCTCAGCTGGAATGGAATACTGGTTTTTTTCTTAAAAGGATGCCACAATCCTTATGGGACTTCCAAGCTATTAATGTCTCTACTCACAAATGATGTTCAGTGTTCTAATGGGCTATGGAAAATGCCAAAGCAACTGCTCTCAAGAGAGGCAAGGCCAGAAATGAAAATATTTGCAAAACAATAAAACCACAGGAAACCAAACCTTTTTCTAAGCTGTCAAGCAAAGAAACAAGAAACAAAACAGCCTGGTGAAAGCAAGTGGCCCTTTGCTGAGAGAAGAGCCCCTGACAGCTGCTCTTTGCTCTAAGAATGCCAATTAAGACATGGGGAGGATGAATAATTGACTGGAGACCCCAAAATATGAATCCATCTGTTTAAACTTGTCATGCCATGTACAAAATAGGTTTCTAGTAGTGCACAGGATTTTCTTCACAGTTACCATAGTCCAGTGCAAGACTACTGCTATCAAGAAGAAGTATAGTGCCAGAGAGTAAAAAGAAACGTTTTGGCCATTATCTGCTGATTTTTTTCAACGACCCAATAAAACTCTTGTTCTTCACCTCATTCACCCCTCCTCTCTGTCTCCTGTGAGAAGTCCCGTAGCTGTTCACAGCTGGGATCTCTGGCACAGAGACGTGAGGCCTCTTGCCCAGCCTTGTATAAGGAGGTCACTGGCAGGACCAGAGCAGATCTTGCAGAAACCAGTGCTACGTACCTTTCAGATGTCTATTCTCTGTAGTAAAGTACCTCTAGCATTTATGTTCTCAAGCCACTTATCTGGTGGGTATCCTCTGGAGATCCATCTGAAAGGAAATCCCATTTTCACTAAGCATGTGTATTAGAGAAACCATAAATGAGAATGCTAAGTGTGAGAATAGAGCTTATAAAAGCCAATGACTAAATAGATTGCTTTACCCTTGATTCCTCTGGTTTAGGCCAATTTAAACAGTTTCACAAGGACCTTTAACCATTCTGTGAGATCTCTGAGTTCAGCAGGCTCTGCAGAACTATTCTGCCCAGTTCCATGCATTGGTCTTAGTTTAACTGACCATGAGGGAAGGAGATGTGTGTGTCTGTACACAACCAGGTGCTCAGGACTCTGAGAAGCCACTCCACCTCTGTGTGGTCCATGGGGGACTGGGAAAGAGAGAGGGTTCATATAATGGTTTCCACTGAAAGCTCAGATCATCCGGGATTAGGAGAACTGGACAGATATGGTGATTTGGTCTTTGTCCTGTGAATCCATCAGTAAGGGGAATGCTGGGCACCTGGGCAAAACAGAATGAGCCATTTGCTTATGGTTCCATTGACCAGGGGAATGTAGACATAGGGGTGGAAATGCTCGGGCTATTTTGTCATGGCTTCATTGGTCAGGGGAATGCAGGCACCTGCATTGCACAGCCTGGGCAATCTGCCCACGGCTCTATCAAACAAGGAACTGTGGGCATCTCTGATCTCACCAAGCAGGGCTGTTTGCAGCTTTGTAAGTAGCTGACAATAAAAGAGAAGAGAATTAAAAGAAAAAAGAACAGAGCTAACCAAATAGAAAACACTGTGGACAGGTGGGAGAGGAACCACTGCCTTTGCTGAGTTCTCTGCGAAGCCTGGCAGCTGATTTTGTTAATTAAGGGGATTTCTCTCCCCACGTGCCATCAACATGCAACAGAGCTATCTCCTAGGCACGTACCACAAGCTCATTTGTGGCTTCAGCAAGCAAAAAGGAGCAAAAGTATTTTACATGCTACAAGTATTTAAACTGATCAGTTCACTAGGAAGAAAGAAAAAGAACAACTGAAAGAGAGAAAGAGGGAATCCCTATGGAAACAAAGATTTCACTCTGCTAATACTAACAGAGTGAGTCAGACCGATACCGTGACCACTTATAAAGCAGGGCCAAAGAATCCCAAGGGCAAGTTCCTCTGCCATGATGGAAAAGCTCAAGCAGAGGAGAAAACAACTGTCAAGCTGTGGTGCAGCCCTCCATTATCAACCTTTCCCAAAAGCAACACAAACAAGCACACCCTGAGAGAGAGAGAAGGGTTAGAGTGGTGATGAGCTAAAATACAACAGTCACTGTTAAACACCAAATAAGAACTGTGATGCTCAAAACCCAACTGTTGCTGCTCTGGAGAACAATCAAACAGCAAAAATGCTGTGACAAAAGTGTAAGAACCCACAGCCAGCCAGCAGGCACCAAGCACCTTGGGTCCTGGGAACTCACTGCACTGCAGCTGCTTCTAAGGAACAAACCACCTGGCTTTGTTTGCACACAGGGTTCTCTCCGTGCTCACTCGCCCTAAGCTAAGCTGTGTTTCCAGTGTAGTTCAAGTGACCGAGTAACAAGTCTGATCAGTTTCCACTTCTTTCACGGATGCCCTTAGTGCCTTAGTTTACCTGACTCTAGAACTCATGCTAAAGCCATGCTCCTAAAATGCTTCCGGAAATTGGGATGGCATTAACCCTGCATTTATGCCAATAAACCATGGATTTCTCTGAGTGTCACTGTTGTCACTTGGCTCTGAGAAACACAAGGAAGTAGACTTATCTTGTCCCTTGACATATTGGCTGAACAGCAAGAAGTGACAGGGTTCAATAACCCCAGGGAGTTTTAAGTGTTTAAGTGAAGTGTTTAAGTTTTAATGTTTAAGTGAAGGCATTTCCCATCTCACACCTGAGATGGGATGGAAGCAGGGACACAGACACCTGTGGCTTGGCCAGCTGGTGGTAACTCAGCTGTGATGCTCTGGGATCAGCCACAGCCCCACAGCTGCTTATGCAGAGTCTTCTAAATAGGAACTATTGCTTTTTCCTGAAGATGGTCTTGGGATATTTGCTGTGTATGCAGAGTCCTATATCTGTTCTGGGATGTGAACCTTCTCTCTTTCAGGTGATTTATCGTGCCTTAAGTCCGGCTAACAAGATTGAAGACCCTTACAGTCCTGAGGCTCAGGATCTCCTGAAGCTCACCAACCTCCGCCTGGTTTTGTTAAAAAGACAGGAATGTCCATGCCATGGCTCAGGATTGGTCGAGAAACCCCAGAGATTTGCCCACTATGCTATTTATGACCTGATTGTCCGGGGAAGCTGCTTTTGTAATGGGCATGCAGAGGAATGCGAGCTTGCCAACAGGACAGGAGTCACGGAGAACATGGTGAGTTCCAGACATTTACCAGCTTCCTAGACTTGCTGCTTGCTTCTGTTGCCTCAGCCTAAATGTATATTTTGTGTGTGATCCTGTCCCAGCCCCCCTAACCCTATCCAAAAAAAGGGCAGCACAGTAAATCCACATTAGTGAAGCCTACACCACTCTGGGAAAATATTTCCTATACTCCTTTCTACAGTTTCATGTATAATAACTGCAGTGCTAAAAACTCTGGGCCTCGAGATAGCTGTAAATTGAAAGTGGCCTTTGTAACTGGAATAGAGATCCAACCCCAAATATAGTGAATGCAATCTCCTGCTTATCTGTCTGCACAGAACTGAACTACTATCTTTGATGCAAAGTCTGCCCTGAGCATAATTTCAGCATCAGATCTCAGATTTTCTGAGTTTGTGAGACACGAGCAGTTCTGTCGTACTTAGGGTTTCAGCCGTCACTTTTAGGTTTTCAACCTTCTGTGTTCTTGTTACTTTCACAACACAGACAGAAATGTTCAGGATGTAAAAATAATTTCCACTCCCCCACTCTTTTATCCATGCATCTTTATATGAGTTAGAATGGTTTTTTTGAAAAAAAGCCAAACCTTGTAGTAAAATTATTCTGTAGTACTTGGAGTATCCCTTCTCTGTTCAGTCTTTTATCTGCATTTGCCTCTGGATGTGCACAAGAGGAGTTGAGTTTGAATGCAAACTCAGACGTTGAAATTCAGAGGGAATGACTGATGGCTCCTTTTTGATTTAGCTGCAAGCATTGTGTAGAGAACTGTAATAACAGTTATGGGGAGATTTAATCTAATCAAATATCCAGGTACATCTAGACACATACATCAGAGACGGAATTCAAGCCACTTTAAACTAGTCAATATCTCCCCTGGATCCAGAGGCCTCTGTCTCTGTATTGGGTTTAGAAAACCCAAATAACCCTTAGAATTCTAGTCCCTGGTGCACTGTGACATTAAAAGACTCAAGAAAAACATCCTAAACTAATTTCTGTCCCTTTAGATATATGTTACACTTGACATTTTGGTATATGTTATTTTCGAATGTGCATTCATTGTCTTCCTTTCAACTTTTGTAGGTTCAGAGGTAGATACTGTAAGATAATTAGGATTGTATGACTTTCAAATAATTTCTGAATCTGTTCCATCTGTGGTATAAATCCAAGATTCAGCTACACTATGTGATACTATCAGATTCGAACAATATAGATTCACTTAAATCATAACTGTGTGGAGAAAAGCTGTTTAAAGAGTGCATCATCCTTACTGCAAACTGTTAAATATACTCATAGTGAAATCAAATAGATGAATAACACACTAAGTGAATGCAGCTGGTAGAAAAATAAACATTCTGCCCATCAGAAAAGGAAAACACAATATTGTGTGTGTTACTGGCAAAACCACTGTAAACTATGACTGGATATTTTTCCCACTGGTCACAAGGGAATAGAATCTTTTTGTGCCATCAATGACTTCATGGGGCAGAATGGGAAATAGTTTTGATGAAATTCACTTCATGAGTGACTCATGTCCCAGGAGAGAGAGGGTGGATGCAGCACATGATTCGCACAGATATTACAAGACTTTGTCTAAACAAGGATTCAAACACAGCTGTGTAAAAAATAAGAAAAGCCTTCTGTAGTTTTAACTGCCTCTAGAATCCTAGAAGAGGCCTGAAAAAGACAACAAGTGGGCTGGTTTGTGTCCTCACATAAAGGTATGGTCAAGCACACCTCAACCATTCACTAGTGAACGCTTGTGGAATGAGATTTTCCTGACAAAGTACATTCAAGCTCTTCTTTAGTGCCCGCCTAAATAATCTCTGCTGCAAATTAAGGTGATTCCTTCTTGTCTCCTTCTCCCCAGTGACCAGAGTGAGCAGTTGATCTTCCTTCTGCAGATATGATTGGAAAGTTCTTACCATATCCTTCCTTAGCTTCTATTTCTTGTACTAACCAGAGAAGTGTGAGACCTTAGGTGGTAAAGTTCTACTCCCAGGTCACACGAGCCTGGAGTAAAGATGATCATGCTACTGTACTCATCTTTTCTGTGCTTTAGACATTACAACCTAAGTCCTTCTCAAATACAAAAGAAAACCCACTCCTAGAAGATCCAGGTCCCTGGATCCTTTTACATTTTGTCTAATGCTTGTCAATAATGATCTTGTAGTGGTGAGGGGAGAGTTCACACAGGTCCAGATCTCAGGGTTTGGTTTACACAGCCAGCATGAGAGAGTTTAACTAAGTATATAACTTCTTGGCTTGCAATACAGTAATCTCCTTGCCTGCAAGCAGGAGGAAAAGGCCTTTGTTGTTGAGGGTTGAACACCAATAATACAGTTCCTACACAGCAAAAAAATCTTTGCCATTTTGCAATTTCTTGGCCAAGAAAAGGTGCTCCGCATTCAGTCACATGGTAATGGTGACCCACATAAAACAGGGTGTGGAAAAGATGTTACAAACACTGCACATCCAGAAATGAGCTGATTCAATCCACAGGCCACATCTAATATTTAAGGTACACATGGGCAGAACAAGTCCCAAGATAAACAGTTTTAATTGTGAGTGGTGTGGATGATGTCACAGATTGAAGGCAGAGCAGATTTATGTTTCCTGGGCTGCTGTTAGGTAATTAAATAAAATGCTGCAAAAAATAAAGACCTCCACAGAAAGTCTTAAGTAATAGGAGTTTCAACCTCTTAATTGATCATAGTCCTCCTATGATGTATTTATCTTCTGTGGTTAACAAAAACAAATGCAATTTCATGTAGAAAACCACTGTAATTGTTTGACATGGGATAGGCCCAAAATCTGAGATCATTCTGCACTTGGGTCTTAGAAAATGCATTCTTAAGTTGTAAGTCTGCTCTTCTTACTGACAGAAATCTCTTCCATTTGTAATACTCCTAACACTGCTAAATTGATACTACATAAGGCTAAATAATGGAGAAAATTAAAGCAAATTTCTTGATACTTTTGAACCAATACTTTTTATCACCATTTTGGAGGGACTGGATGACCTATGGCTATTAGATGATCTATCAGTGATGAGTTTATCTGTGGATCTGTCACTTCAGTCATGCCAGCCCCTTCAGCTTCTGCCTTCTGCACTGGGGCTGCCAATAAGAGATGCAGCTCTGGGAGAAGAGATGTCACAGATGCCACAGTGTCACGGCAACAAATGGAAACAATAAAACTGCAGATTGTAAACCCGATGTCCAAATGGTGCATCATTCCTCATAGCTTGAAATCCTGCATAGTTTCATGCATATTTCTGGTCACAAGTTTGTGAAAATACAGCGAGATTCAAAATAGGCTCATAGAATCCAATGAAAATATTCTCTGACTTCTTATTTTGGCAGCAAAACAGTAATAATTACTCTTTCTGTGGAGCTTTTTTTTTTTAAAAACAAGCCACCCACCTCAACACAATTTATCTAGATGACATTTCCTGTAGGAACTACTGAGAATATAATGTTGGATAGGAGAAAAACTTTGAGAAATTAAGATGGGAGCTGTAAGTGGGCAAGAAACTTCAGGACAAACATATCTCGAATTTGAGGTTTGTGCTATTGACAGTGATGTTTTCTTGGTTTCTATTTAGCTTTCCTCAGAACAAAAAAAAACGGAGACACAGGGATGTCATTCCTCACCCAACTTCAATAGCTTCTTATGGTAGCTAAGGGCAAAATTCTCCTTTCTGAATATAACAGCCTGCATTTTTCAAACTCTTACAAATACTTCCTCAGTCAATAAAGGAAATTATTGAGATTGTATTTTGACAGAGAAACTAGAGAAGCTTTTTGTTTTTAAATGGGGGGCATTAATATGCTGTTATAACTGCCAGGAGCTGGCCAGCTGAACGGATCTGGTCTTGTCCTGTGGCTGGGTGCAACAGAACATAATCCTACCCAAGGTATTGACACTGCAGGATGTGCAAAGTTACGTGTGCCCCCACAGAGCTGTCAGGTTTAGGATCTGCTTTGGTGACCCATTTTAGCTGAGTCCAGAGGTGCTTTCAGAACAAAGCTTACAAAGCAGAAGGTGCATATGGACAGAACACAGAATCTAGACCAAAGTCTTTCTTGTTTGCCAAACATTTCACAATTCTCTTTCTAAGCCCATGAGAAGTAAGTATGGAAAGAGGAAAGCAAATGTGGATTAAAATGTTTTTGTCTAAAGCTTTAGGGGTTTTTTTTTACTTGTTAATTATTGATACCTACACTGCCAGGAAATTCTTACAAGTGGCCTCGGATGTTTCTTTTGCTTCTTTATCCTGTTTACAGAGACAAACTAAACTCCCTGTGGGCCTGATCCTCCACAGTGAAGCAAATGGAAAGCTTTCCACTTACTTCAAAGGGAGCAGGATCTGGTTCTAAGTAGGATTCCTTGTTTGGCATAATGGAGGTTACATAAGGTAAAACTTGCTTTTTTACATCAATTTTCCAGGTGACCAGGCTGTCGCAACCCTTGCAAATATTATCTACCTCCTCTTCAGATATCTTGTGCAGTTCTATTCATAATCCCCAGCTAAGTTTTCACATTATCTGATTCCAGCTGTGCCCAGAACTCAGAGATGCAAGAGGTGCCATTCACTTTCAGGAGATTTGAACAGTGGTATTTACTCGTTCTGCTGTGATTCAGGCATTCGCTTCTGAAAATACTGAGTGCCATTCCCCTTTCTGCTTCCTCCATTCTTAAGACACTCACCAAGAGCTGCTGACCTGCTGTAACTCAGATGCTGCATTTCAGCCCGACAGCTGTTACTTGTGTGCAGTTTGTTACAGATTGATAATGGAGCTACTGGCACTGCAGGCAAAAATAACAGGACAGCTTGCCCCCAAAATCAATAATAATCAAGGTAGAATTCAGGAAGAAAACAATAAGAAATCAGAATGACATATGGACTGAGGGACAGCCAGATGTGCATGTAAAGCCTGAGGGAGGTGAATTCAGGCAGAGGGTGGAGTTGTCTTGAAGCTTTCACAGGCAGTGATATCCCCTCACATGAAACATGAATTTTGTACCCCTTCCAGTCTATTTATCCTGTTCTCTTGTTACTGTTCAAAAAGTTTTAGGGTTGTCACTGTGAATATTCAGCTAAACACTATCACTGATTTTTCTCCACCATTACCAATTCAGTGAATTTGGAACCAGCAGCAGCTCATTCACTCACTCACTGCTGTGGAGATCAAAACATGGATGGGCTCAGGTGGCTCTGCCCCAAGTGTCCCAGCTCTACTTATCCTTCAAGTTCCTGCAGACTTAATTTGCCACATTAACCAAGTATGAGCCAGAAACTCAGTTCCCTCAGAAAACACCCATATGTGTATTAGTTTTCAGACATATACACATACTAGACCTTTCCCCAGAAAACAGCAGGTGACAGAGGAAAATAATGTCTTTTCTCATTTTTGATTAGAGCAGGAATTTGAACAATTTATCTGCCCACAGCAGGCACTGTAATCTGGGACTTCCTCCCAAATCATCCATTCTCTTTGCGATTTTGAAAAAGTTGAAGGAAAGTTTTAGTTTGGCCTCTTGTAAGTTGTGTGTGCTCTCCTTAGGACTTGATGTTGAAGGATTTCTTACAAATCTGTATGGATATGTCTTTTCATTTGGAGAGACCACAGAGCCCATTAGAACGGTAAGAGAAACAAAGCAGAATAGCAGACACTGTTTCATTTAACCATGCGAAATGACCCAGGAAGAGTCACTTTATTACAAGCAGGTAGGGGATGGCCTGTGATGTCATTGAAAACTGCTGCACCCCAAATTTCTCTGGTGACATTACAGCGTGAATACAGAGTCCAAAGGCAAACATTTTTTTCCAAATCAGCAGCAGTTGCTCTGACCTGGAAGGCTTCCAAATTTAACCTTCATTCATTAGGAAAAAAGCCCCCAAATAGACTGAGAGTAGCCCAGGAGAAAGAGCAACGACCACAACATTTACTGAAAGGAAGATAGGTAAAGAAACTAAATGGGCAGAGAGAAAGTGAGAGGCTTCAGGTATTATACAAAGCTGAACAGAGTTTAGAAAAATTTAAAAACTGCAGGACAAAGAGGTGGAAATTTTTCACTCACTTTCTCAGCTGTGGATCAGAATTCAGGTCAATCAGCTTTGTGCAAAGGTGACTAAGTATAATGTAATTTCTTGGAACTGTTGCATGAAAACAGGATATAGTTCTACACTATGTGCTATAAATCCACCAGAAGTTACAGAGCTCTGTGGAAGAACTACTGGATGAAACTCATGGCTCAGTATAGCAAGTCAAGCTAAACGATTGGAACCGATCATCCTGGCATTAAAATCCACAAAGCTATAACCTCCTCTGTGTCCTGATTCAAAGCTGCTCAGGTGGTTGATGTACAAATCAAAGCTTTTGGCAGCAACACCAGACTTGTAACAGCATGACTGTACTGTGAGACAGATGAGGGAATTAATCCAGATTAAAAATACTAGTGCCAAGGGAAAAAAACCCTCAGTTTAGCTTTTTTCCAAACATGGTTTGGTTTTACAGCCCAATTTATACACGACTCAGGGCATGATGTAGGTGATAGCATAGAAAGAAGTAGTGAGGAAATGTCTCAAATTTATATTACCCCAAAAAGCTTACATCATGAAGCCACAGTCTGAGAACACAGCTGCTATACCAAAATACAAAAGTAGAACTCACTTTCACATAGCCATTAAAACCAATATGATGGTGATTGAGTATAGCAAAACATTTGTGTTCCTTTCCTGGACTAATAATATCCTCTAAATTCAGGTATGCCAGTTTATAAACCTCTACCCTTTGCAAAATTGATTAGAAAACTTGAAGCATGATGAAGCTAGATTATCAGCATTTAAAGCAACAGTTTCCACTTTTCAAAGCTGACAGCCTGCATTAGTGACAGGAGCAAGCCCAGATGAATGCACTTGGAGAGCAAGACTGCAAGAATGCAAACTATCCCAGGTGATGCACATGGGACTTCAGGCTGGTATCATGAAATGGGGAGGTTTATACAATCACACAGTCTGCCTGCCTGCATCTTTTTCTCAGGTCCATTCCCCACAACAACTTTGGAAGACACCATCCAGTTTCAAAAAAATTTGTCAGAGCAACTGAACTCTCAGTGCAATGAATGGGGAAGAGCCTCAGAGACAACACAGTTATCAGAGTAATGAGGAAAAGCAGAGGAAGGGATGTGTCATAAAAATAAGTTTCATAATGTTTCCAAAGTACTCAAATATTGCAGAAATGAGCACAGTGGAGATGTCCATACAGGCCTAAACATTTTGTATCTAAGGATCAGGATATGTCAAGTGATGCAGTGTTACCTATGGAACAAAAGATGAAGTGAAATACAGTGAGACAGAAATCCCCTGATCTCAATTCTTCACCTGCTGTACCAATACATTTATATGCATTCATATAAATCAACCTTTAGCTAAAAATTGGCTGGTTTCCTAACTGGTGGCATGGATCTTGCCTCTGTTGCTCACATCTTGCTTTCAAGCTTCCTCCACCTGGGTTGCCAGCTCCAAATGCAGAAAGTTGAAGTATCTCTTACCTCAGGTGCCTCCTTGTAGTCAGATATCCTAAAGATTCCGATGACATTAACCCAGTAGCAATCAAAGTGTTATTACTAGTGTCCTGAGGGCACTAATAGAACTTTAACAGCCCTGACCAGCCCCACCTGGGACTCTTATCTGTGCTTTCTGTCCATTGGCTTGGAGATTCTATTTAAGCTCAGCCCTGGGCTCTCACTGCCAGTTTGCATCCCTGCCTTGGGGTCCTGCCTCCTGGAGGGATGTTAGGGCTCTGCTGTAGGTCTGTACCTTGTCTCATGGTGGCCCCTCTGCACCTTTCCCTTGTGTGTGCTGTAGCTTGTTTCTCATTCTGCCCTCTGAATGGACTTTGTATCTGTGTTGTGTCTCTCTTGGCCTGTCTCTTGCTGCTCCTGAATTATCCTAGTCCCTCTCCTTTTTGTTTCTGGGCTGTCAGTAGACTGTGGTGCCGGCTCCCTGCTCTGCCCACAGTGCTTGGGATGATGCCCCTCAGTAAGGGCACAGCCATTGCTGTTGAAAACCTCAGCTTGTAGCTCTTTGGGCCTTAAAAAGCAACTGGTCCTTGTTGCTTCCTGACAATCCTCTACTTATTAATCATCATTATCTCCATGTAAATCTGACCCTGCTTTCTAGGGCATAGAAAAATGTCAGCATAGTGCCCCTGGATCTGTACTTGTCTGAGTATCTTCTCTTTCTTGGCATGATATTGGTGTTCCAGTGAGATCCTGTCCATCCTGAGATCATGCATTTGGCAGAGATTGCAATTTTCTAGTTTTTTGGTCACACTTTGGTGAGGGAAATGCAGGCTTCTTTCAGCAGTGAATAACAACTCAGGGACACACCTGCTCTCCTTGTGTTGGTGTTGAATGTGACTCTCACATTCTGCTGTCCCTAAGCAGATATCCCATTTCCTATTTTATCTCACAGTTTCCTGTATTTCATTCTTGTTCCTTCCTGGACTTTAGTCTCTGGCTGCCTCTCCTATCTCTTCCTCTCTATTAGAACAAATTGTCTCATTACTCACAGCCACCTCACCTACCCTTATTTCAGCCCACACTTAAACATAACAGGTGTCTTCCCCAGCTCAGCTTTTCCTGTATTAACCAGTCTTTCCATGATGGCCACTTGCATCCATTAATCACTTTCCTTGTGTGTTCAATGTGAGCTGTTCATCTCTGCTGTCTTCTTCTATCCAAATCTTTTCTGTAATTCACTGTCTCTTCACGTTGCACTCTCTTCTGGATGTGTTTCACCTATGAATGCTGCCTGAGATTACTCTCCATGGAAAAAATATTCCTTGATACCCACGCACAGACAATGCACTGCAGCTTACCCTCTCTTTCATTTGCCTTTACCTCTATACCAATACCAATCAATTCTCTTTGACTTGTTCTTAAACCTATGCAAAAAAGGTAAGTACCCAAATCTAACTCTTTCTGAAAGAAGTTCCATGCCAGCTTCTCAGTTTCCCTGTGCCTGCTCGATGGCTCTCCAGCTGGCTGTCTGCTTGGCTTTTCAGCCCTTTTGTCTAAGCCAGTCATCCTTCCACATGTATTTGGCAGCTGTTCCATAGCAGGGATCACAGGTAGGAAGCTTCTTCTCTGCCTCTGTCCTGATCACAACGTGCCACAAACTCCAGTTCACAACAAACCAGTGGGCAATGAGCAAACTAACACATCTACTTTCCAAAGAATAACTTGACCTTTCCTTTCCTCTCCCACTCAATTCTCCTGTTTATTTTTCTGAATAATTGTTCATGAGTGTTCACACCATCTATGCTGCATACTGTAAGTGCAGGGTCCCGTGGAATAATGAATATTTGATCATATCATTCAAGGCTAAAACAAGATTGTGTGGTTTAATTCTGCCATTTCCCAACTGCACAGTCTCAGTATTTTTCATATAATTTTTTTAATATAGCGAGTACACAGCTTTTATATATATTTCTAAAAAATCAAATGGGCTAACTTACAAATCTTGTATAGAAATACATTTCAAGAAGTATTTCCTAAGAAGTGAAGAGATCCAGGATTTTGTTCTGATCCATTTTAGAATGAGCTATAAAGTTCCGGTGGAGTCTGAAGTTTGGAGATGTTCAAATCTATAGTTCTGGGTCAGGTTCATTTTACCTTTTCTCTGTTCTCTGGCTTCTGAAGAGCACGTGCCCTATGAGCACGGGGGAGAACTTAAAGCCTGAAATGTCGAACCCAAACAGGGAAAAGCACAGCGCTGTTGCATTAGTATTTTTGCCTTTGTCTCTGTCATTTCTTATCCTATTTAGTGCCTGGAACGTGGGTGAGTTCCGCGTGCAGGGTCTGAGAGGCCGCACGCAGGTGCTCCGTGCCCCAGGTGCGGGCTCTGGCGGACGCGCACAGCCCGGGCTCCGGGCTCAGAGCACCGTGAGCAGCCAGCGACCCTGCCAGCTGGCCATGGAGGGGCGACGGCATCAGCTGCGGCCGGTCCCTCTGCTGCTACATCGCATTTCTGCTCGAGGAGGATTAGAAACCAGGGCAGCAGAGAACAAATTGCTGCAGGCACACGAGTTTGGTGGCAGGGGAGGGCATCCACGCTAGCGGGACGCCTCTCTCCTGATCCTGAAAATTAATAGCATTAATTTCTACCGAGCTACCTCCTCTGTCAGATGGGGAAAAGTGGGGACGGCAGCGAGAGCCTGACTTTCGGGAAAGGCCATGCAAAAACGTAACTCATGTTAATGGTGAGATTAAAAGATTAAAGGCAATTCACACCCCAATCAAAATGAAATTTCAGCCTCTGGTTTTTGTGTTTATGTGCAGAGCTGTGCCGAGCTCAGAATCATCAGCAGGCCATGGAGGGACAGGGGTCTAATCCCTGATTTCTGTGCATTTCCTGCTCTAGTGAAAGTGTCTCCTGGCATAATAGCAGCTGCTCTTGTGATAAATGTAGAACATGACTTATGGTACTACCCTTCCCTTTCTCTCACACCCTATGCTCAGTATTTCCTCAAAAAAATTTATCTGTGAAATCCTTTCTCCAAGGCTTTGCAAACAGATACTGGAATACTATTTCTTTACTAAAAAAAAACCCAAATAAAAACACACAACAATATAAAAACCCTCCTGTAAGGCCCTTCTTAGATGTGGCTTGATATTACAGAATCTTGTGCACCAAATCACAGTTTATTGTGGAACTGGCTGCTTTATTCCTGATGTGTAAAATGACTTGAGAGCAGAAGTAGTTTCAATAGTAACTTTCTCTTTGAAGGCTGGACTAGCTCAGTGTCCAAGTTCTGGTTTCTGGTGTGAATACCTTCTTCCAAACCTGATATGTATTTGAGTATTTCCATGACTAAAAATCATTATTGTGTTCCAATGAAGGCAGGTAAGTACAAAGGAAGCAAGTTCTTTCTTCAAGTAATTTTTCAAGCAAATAGTCACAGACTTATTCAGCCAGTCTTAGTCAGGAGTTTTTGCACTTTGTTTGCCCATCAAATATTATGTATTGCTTTCTAGCTTAGATGGGTTTACATACTTCAGCCCCATTCTTCAGCCAGCTTTTGCTCATTTTTGTTGAACATCTTCTAACTCATTTATCTGATAATAAGATGTTCAAAACGGAACACAGCATTGCAGGTACAACTTTCTGTCCACTTGGAGTTACAGTGCTCTTAGTTACATAGCCCAAAATTTTACTGGGCCTTTTCTACTAACCTAATTTTTATATATTCATATGTAAGTTGGCAGGCTGGTGCCTATTGTACCTAAGTTAAAACATCAGTGCTTTCCTCACAGAATGTGTGGTTTTGGGTTACTTTTCTGTGGGAGTACTGGTTGGTATTTTTCCATTCTTAGTATTTTTTGCTACATTTTTAACTGTGCTAAAATGTCCAGGACTATTTGCTCATTCGTCTAACAACTTATAATTTAGTAATTCATGGTCATTTCACTTCCCTATATTTACACTCTCTTCCAGATCAGTGTTAATGTCCAATGAGACAGGGCCCAGCCTCCTCTGTTAGCCTGTGCTCTCCTGTGACTTGGCCCAGAGTGTATTTGATACTCTTTGCATGCTCTTGCCCTGAACTTGTAAATCAAAATATGAGCTGCTAGCTTACCCAATTTCGAGTTCAGAGGTTGTTCATCGATGCAGTAGTTAAATAGTCAACTGAGAGGTAAATTGTTGCTATATGCATGTTGTAAGTTACAGGAAAAATTCTACATCGTTAATAACTGTGAGAAGAGAGAGCTACACATTTTATCTCCAGGATCTGTGGGTTTCCTAAGAGAGCCAGGCAGCTGCGTGGGAATTGTGCAGAAGTCCCACCTCATCATGAGGCTGCTGGGGACTCCACCTGTCCTTGTAGCTATTTGACTGTACTCTCTTTCCCCTGACAGGTCCATGGGAAGTGTGTGTGCAGACACAACACGGCGGGGGACCACTGTGAGAAATGTGCTCTGCTGTACAATGACCAGCCTTGGAAGCCAGGAGATGGGAAAACAGGGGCACCAAATGAATGCAGAAGTAAGTGGAAGGGAGTTTACTGACCCAGGCTCTCAGGATGAGCACTCACCATGCCAGCAGGCAAAGATCCCTCACAACTTCTGTGATTTACAGTAATGGTGCCATTACAGAAACTGGGGATAAATTGCTGGTCACTGATGGAGAACTTCAGTGTGCAGGTTGTTTTTCTGCATTGGAGAGTGGAATTTACAAGCCAGAAACTTGGTTTTCATGCAGCTACATCCCCTCACATTCCAGGTTCTAGCAGAGTTTAAAATACTGCCAGATTGGTTTGGAAAATGATACCATGATTCCTGTGTCAGTTACGAAAGCCTGAAGGACATTCTCTTGCCCTCACCAGAGTGTCGCTGTCACAACCACGCTGAGAGCTGCCACTTTGATCTGAGCATTTGGTTGGCCTCGGGGAAGCGCAGTGGGGGAGTCTGTGACAACTGCAAGCACAACACTGAGGGACATCGGTGCCAGAGGTGCAAACCAGGCTTTTACCGAGACAGAGGGAAGCCCATGTCTTCTCCAGAGGTCTGCAAACGTAAGTGACAATGTTACATGAGGTGAAAAATGAATGGTGGAAGAATCATTAAACTAACAAAATAATTTCTAAAGAATTAGTAACTCCTATAGAGGTAACCCATGAGTATTACTATCTTTTCTTTGTATTCTTTTCGTAAACTACAGGGGGTTTTGATCAAAGGTGATCATTCTGATTTTTTGTGTCTATTTGTCCCCATGTTCTGACACATTTTTTTGTGATAACTGATTCAGTTTTCCAAATGCATTGCCTCCTGAGGAAAGGTACGTTCTTCTTGAGTTTGGTCTTAAGTTAATATGGTTCCTTTTCTCTTGAGGCACATTTTATTTACCTGAGGTTTTTTTCTGTACCTCTCAAGACTGTGTGAGCCTATGTGCAAGCCACTGTTAAGTTCCATTCGATTGTGCAACATCTCTGCACATAAATGCATATAATGGATGCAGAAGATGCAGGAGGCCTGGGACTGTGCATATTCACTTGGGAACAAATACATTGGAACATAGTCAGACTTGTCTCCAGACTCTACAGCTGTGTTATGGGGTGCTCTTCCCAAATTAATTGCATCATTAACACTTCAGCAGAATGTGTTAGGGTGTGTCTCGGACACAGAGGCACTAATAGCTGCACACAGAGGATGTACAACCTCTGGATCGAGATAGTTTGTACCCAGCCAGTCTGGCAAACAGCCCAAATCTCCCTCACTTAAAGCAAACATTTCCTGAGTGTCCTTCCAGGCTTCACGTATCTGACTCTATCTAACATCTATTTGAGAGGTTGCTATTTCCAGCAATATACCTAATTTCATTTTTCCCTTTGGATAGTTTTCCTTCGCCATAGCTCAGACATTAGTTGTCAGCACAGAGAACTTCATCCTCTGTTATCTGGTCTCTTGCCCACTGACATCATGAGCTTTTGAAGCTTTTCTGACCCTTTTAATGTTCTTTAACATGGTTCCTCTTACACACTCAGGTTATTCCTCTCCCTAGGACTGCATGTCCTGTGATATTGCTTAAACTTTCTGTGCCCAACATGTCCAATGTTTCTGCTCTTTTGCATTCTTCCCACTGGAACTTGGTGACAGCAGACTGCTTCCACACCACCTTTTCTTCTCATTTTCACAATGTTCATCACAGAACATGGATCAGCAGACGGGGCAGAGGGTGAGCTTATCTGGCTCACCCTGTATCCTGTAGTGTTCTATGGTGGCCCCTTTCTAGATCTGTTTCTACTCTGAGCAGATTAGCTCCAGGGAAATATTGTAATGAGAACAAATTGTTGTGCCAGAAGATTAGCTTTCAGTCTCATAGCACCTGAAAGAATCTGTGTATGAATGCTTGTACTGAGCAGCAGGGAGATGATGCAGTAACCAGCATCATGTGTAATACTAGATAACTGCTGAAGTCAAGGAGCACTGGAGAGCAGCAAAGAGGAAAAAACATTGTTTGAAAATACAGCCTATCTGTGTGGAAACCCTAGAACAGTGCCCAGATGAAATCAGACCTTGACTCTACCTCTGCCTCTCTTGTCTGGCCTGGCTACAGGTCTCTCAGCAACCCCTGCCAATACTCTGCATAGCAAAAGAAAAACTGTTCAGAAATTTACCTTGCTGAAAGAGCTTTATTCCTGTTGTGCCAGTCAAGCACAACAATGTTCTTTTCACCTGGGAAGGTGCTGCTGCCAGCAGAAGGCCCCCAAATGCAATTGTCTCCACTCTGAGTTGCATGCTCAGGCCTAGAGAGCTGCCATCCTGCTTTAGTCACTGAAAGTTATATATCCTTTCTAGGCTCCTTGTTCTGTCAGTGGAGAAACAGTGGGACCTCTGGGGAATTATTTATTGCAGTCTAAGGCAGATGCCTGAAACAGATGGACTGAATTGCCCTCTAAAGCTATCTATTTCCTTAAGAGGTACTCTGGATCACAGGCCTGCACTAGAGTTTCTCTTAGCTGAGGTCTATCTAATGGGTTTTGTTCAGCAGCAAAGGTAAGCACGACCCTATCTGTGAATGACTCAAGTCAGTGGGACCTTTCCCAGGGGTGTAAAGGCATTTATGAGTGCTTGCCACATCAAGATATAAGGAAAGGCATTGCAGCCCACTTAGCTTTTACAGCAGTTTTGTGCATGATGCTTATACCTCTCTGGGAATAGAAGGTACTCAGGATATAACTATAGAGTTCAGAAAAAACTGGGAGGGAGGTGGTTAATCTGCACCTTTTCACTTTTATTTAAGGCAAAGAAGAGAATTCCCACAATGAGATTTGACAAATTGCCTTAATAGGTAGTACTTTGTATGATGGAAGGCCTGATCCCCAAACACTTCCCCATGTGGATTGCAGGCAGTGTGTAAGTGTGTACTTCATGTTATGCTGCACCTCTGCAGAGAATTTGCAGGGAACACTTCACTACTTTGGTCATTATCAGAGACAGTAAAACCAGAAACACCAATGGAGACAGGCTTTGGTTAATACAGACTCAGTTTGACAGAGGGAAGCTTTTTCCTCCAGGACCATCATCAGCTGATACTAAACTGAAAAGCCTCCTGCAGGATGTGCAGGATAGAGGCCCTCTTTATCCTTTAGGTTGAAAACTTGCATTGCTAGTAAACCTCATCTGGTGTGGTCTAAGTTGTTCAGGTTGTGTGATCCTAAAACCAACTCTGGTTACTCAGTAAAAGAAGCTTCTATTTTGAGCATTCCTAGTATGTTAGACAATCAGACCACCAGATACATTTTTGTCATACCTCAGCCTGCTGATTATAAACTGAAGAGCTGTCACTTCTGGATTAGCATGTTTTTTAGGATTTAAGGGTACCAATTCCAAGGCATCATCTCACTTTGAGAAATTCATGCAAACAGTGCCAGACTAACAACGCTAAATGAAAAACCCACCCACTGAGCAAGTGCTGAAAAGCAGTAATAAACTGCAAACAGCAGACTGAACGGATGGTTTTGGTGAGAGCAACTTAGTGCCCATCTTTCCATTTTGAACTCAGAGGCGAAAAAACCCTTCAATGGGAGATGAAAACTTGACCCTTGTGTACAGTAGATACTGAGCTGGGAAAGGAAGTCTGATGAAAAAGCTGAATGAAATGCTGTGCTAATCCCTTTGAGAAAGCACGCTTGAAGAGTGCTCTGCCATCCAGAGCAAAGTCTAGGTTCAGCTGTGACATCCCCCTCAGGCTCCCAGAAAGTTAACAGGACACTGCTCAGGCCCAGAAACAGTCTTTAAGCATTAGTCATAATAATGAATAGCATTCTCTCTTAATCTGCTTGGAAAAAAAAAAAGTTGTATAACAATTGGATCTCCTGGCACTATCTAAACCACCCTTAGCTGACCCTCCAAGGCGAGACTGCAAAGACATTCCCTCGGAAAAAAAAGTCTGCTGAAATTTGATATGTAAGTGTGAATCTGCTATTCCTTTTTGTCTGCAGAGGTAGCCTGCCTCTGATCCCTTTGCTTTTCCTGTTCCTACCAGCTGGGATGAATGAGAGCCGGGTCATGGGCAGAGCCTTGTTTTGACACTGCTTAGATCTATATTAAAAAGAAAAAAAGGCATAAAAGAGTCCCAGAGCAAGGCACACACCTGCCTGTTATTGGGGGTGACAACACAGGATTAAGTAGTTTGGATATAGACTTGTATGGGAGCTTTGACTCAAAAGCCTAATTGTTTCCTAACCAATGGTTAGAAAAGCTGCTGTATCCTTGGCTCTTTCCTGTGGCTTATTCTGAGGCTTAAGGGATCCTTCTGAAATGGCACCATCTTTTGTACTCACCGTTTGCTTAGCTTAAAAATAATGCAGGCATGTAGACCCATTAAAAAGGGTCTCCAGGAAAACAAGCTTTTTTACTCAAAGAACGAGGCTAGAAAATTAAAATGTGCCCAGATGCACATGCACACACACATGGTCTGAAAGGCTCTGCTTCTCATCCTTTTACTTCTGAGCAGAGAGAGTGAACTTTTAATTCTAATATCACAAAGGCCCCATCACATCTTGGTTCAAAATCTGTCTTAATCAGCCCTGACCACACACAGAGCTGTCTATCTTATTTCCTTCATTTAAGAAACATCATTGGCAGAGTCAATCCCCACACCTGACATGCTTTAAAACTCGCACTGGTTTGATCACATACTCCCAAGATGCACATGTATATATTTCAGACTCAAAAGACTTTGATTTTTCATTTTGCCTGTTTTTTTTTTTAATCAAATAGCCAGTCTGCTCACTGAGATAAGCTATCTCTTATGCAGTATTATTAGACAAAAGTTTAAGGCAAGGTACCTCAAAGGCCATTGACTTACTTGGACCACTTGGTATTTTCCTGTAAGTTGGGACCATATTGTTACAACCAATATTATATTTTACTTCTCTGTCTAATTACATGGGGAAGACAGCTGTGCTGAGGGCAGACAGATTTATTACAGACTTGAGTGGAGATTGCAGTATGAATTATTCATTTTTCCTTATTTCTTGTCTCCTCCCTTTAACAGTAGTGTCTGACAAAACAAACTTAGTATGGGAGTGAGACTAAAAGGCAAGAGGATGCTTGGTGATACTCTGTGACCAATGCCAGTTCCAAAGTAAAATGCTGTTTTTCACTACGCTACTGTCAAGGGGAGAACCCAAATAAACTGCCCAGCTCTGAGCCAGGACTGTCTGCACACCGTCCCCAACATAACTGATGATGCCTTTGACAAACAAGGCCATTGTCACATTGGCTGCTGTTTTGTTAGACAGGGAGGTGGATGGAGAGAAAATGAGGGTTTGCCAAGAAAAAATAAGCGAAAATCAGAGGTAAAGGGTTGTCAAATATTGGAAAATGTTAAAGGGTGAGGTTTTGGAAACTTGCTTTTATGTTTCTTTAATTGTGAGGTTTATTTGCAAATCCATGGTACTGTTAAACAGATAAAAACCCAGTCATCCACAGCTGCCCCTTCAGCATGTGACATGTGGGCTCTTATTTTAGGAGTTACCTTAGATGCACAACTGGGATTTTGGCCGTAATACTCTGGAAGCCAGACAATGTACCCACCCAAGCTGAACTCCTAAATAAACACAGACTGAGTAAAGCGTTTGCAAGCCACTTGTATAACTCATCTGAAAGTGTTGTACATGTATTGATTCAGCTTGCTTTCTGATCCACCAGAAGCTGTCCCAGTTCCTAACTGGAGAATATGTCCCACAATTCATCTGGGAACACTATTTTTACTGAACAGTAACCTCCAAAAAAAACCAAAAAAAAAACAAAAAAACCAAAACCAACCAAAAAGGCACTTTTGTTTTCTGCTTCCTCATCAGCTTTCACCAGTGCTGTCAGTCACTGTGCTGTAATGTTTTCCCTTAGGGATAGGGTGGGAGAAGCTCTCATTTTCCTGAATCAGGTTCCAGTCTCAGTTGGGGATAGGTAATCTAATGATGTGATTTACTCATTTGTTAAATTACTCTAACTGATGAAACCTGAAAACTGGAAATAAGGGGGATAAAGACAGACCCAGAGGCTGCAGAAATCTAAGGCATTTTAAGCAAAAACTCCACAGGTAGATCCTACATATAGTAATATTACAGTGAAAACAAGCCTGCATTCAAGAAAACCCTGACGCTGACAAACTCTTACCCCTTGTGTCTCAGAACTGTCTGCAGTAAAGGAAGGGTGTTTCCCCTCCTTATCCCCAAATCTATGACATCCATTTCTTTCAGTGACTGACAAACTAAGAGCCTCTTTTTTAGGGTGATATAGTCAGCCCTGCAAAAATGGGGTGGGGGGTAAAATCAAGTTTAGCAGCAAAAAATCAGACCTTGCCTTTGAACCTGTCAGGGCTAATGAGCACTTCAGTGTTACACCTGCTCTCCAGAACTGACAGCACAAGCCCTGGGTTTGCTCCCCAAGTCGAGGCTGCTTTGTGGCAAACAGGAGAGGCTGCTGCCCTCTGCCAGCCCGCCCATTGTGACGAGCACACTGCCCATGACAGCACGTGGCTTTTCTGTCCCTAGGCTGTTGTGCTAGTGTCCCTGAACGGGCCCAGATCCATCCACTGCAGTATAATAATATTATTAAAATTATTGGCATAAAGAACACAGGGCATGGGGATAAAAAAAATAACTATATGGTAAGCAGATCATAAGAGAAACGCCCTTTAAACAAAATTGCTCGCCCTTCTTCTTGTACTATTTTCAAAAGATACTTTCTTTTCCTGAGTTTCAAATACGAGGTTGCAGATGAAACTGAATCTGTCCCTGCTACACTTTAAACTCCTTATAATCATGTATTTGCCCCTTTCCCCTTGGAAGAAGATGTGTGGGATCAGAGTGTTCATTTGGTCTCTTATCTGTGAGCTCATGATGAAAAGTAGTTTGATCAGAAATAACGATGGACAAACTTCAAAAGCTCTGGAGGTCGTGTTTGGTTCAAATGAGCATCCAAAAAGGCTGGCCTCTGATCCAAGCTATCTAAACACCTCGGGGTGTCCAACATTTAACTGAAAATCTCTGTTAAAGCAGGCCTTAGCCACAAGATTTTTATTTCTGCCCTCTTGCAGGTGGATGAAGTAGTGATGCAATACCTTTTCAGTCTGATACAAGTGAAAGTCAGGGCATGCTGCTTTCTTAATACACAAAAGAGCTGAAATATGAAGGCCTGGAGGTCAGCATGAGGCTTGACCATCTCAGCCAGGTTCTGCCCAGATGGAGAGGAGTCAGCTGTGCTGGCTTGCACCTCTCTGTGTATCCATCCCTGATGCTGTCACATCAGGAATGTACCAGTGGTGTGGGATTACGACAATTTATTGTCTGTGCAGGAAGAGTTGCCCATAGGAGCTGTAACTATCTGTTTTCCTGCCAAACTGCCTTGAGATGCCAGGCTGGTGTCAAACTGGCAACAGCATTAGAAAGACTGGGAGGTTTTTCCTCCTATTTGCTCATCTTCAGCTACATGTTAAATACATCTAGTGAGTTTAGAGGTCTTCTCTCATTCTATTTGCCTTCCTTGTAAAAAATCTGCTCATATGTTTGTAAAAAAAATTCATCAGCTTCTTTACACGCATACAGTACTGCATGGTGAGATGTTTAGGACTCTGGAAAGGAACTGAAGGAAATTTGTGCACTCTTTGGAGGCAGAAATTGAAAATATGTTTCGGGTCATCTGAACCACCTGTATAAGCCGCATCGACCCCAGAGGAAACAGTAGTTTTGTGATCTCTGTATTTACAGGAAAGGCAATGTAGGCAATAGCTCTAATTCTTTACCTTGTCCTTGCTAGTGAAACTTTCTGCAAAACACTTTTAAAGTGAATCACCTTCAAGCCCCTTTAAATATAAACATACAGAGGAGGTTTCCTGGTATCACTTCAAAACCCTGTATGGTCACAATTTGTGTAGTAGGGAAGAACTGGCTTTCATGCACAAATGCTCCCCGTCCTACTTGTTTTGCTTTGCCTAACAAATTTAAAAGAAAAAAAAAATTGTAAATGTAGGCTGCAATGCAATGTTTACTAGTTCTCACTTAAAACTACAGAGCATGGGGAAGAGGGTACAAGTCTATCAGCCTTGCAAAAATGTCACTTAACCAGCTGAGCCCACGGCACATACTTTGAACTGCCTCTTGCCGTGTCTCCCCAGCCTGCGCCTGCCAGCCCGTGGGTTCAGCCAACGCCACGTTCAGCAGCAGCTGGAGATGCCACCCCCGGACGGGATTCTGCTACTGCAAACCAGGAGTGGCGGGTCCCAACTGCGACAGGTGCCTCGTGGGCTACTGGGGCTTTGGAGAAAATGGGTGCCGCCCCTGTGACTGTGCCAGAGACTGTGACCAGCACACTGGGACCTGCTTCAATGGGTAAAGAAGCCCTGCTTTGGGTTCACTTTGAGATGGGACTCTGGGAAATGAAACAAAGACTAGCAAATACTGCAGCGATAACAATAGTTGAAGCGTGCATAACCATTTGGAAAGGCGGCTGTAAATCATAAAAGGTTTCTTAAGTTACATTTACACCTTTAAGTCCACTGCATTGTCCAAAGCAATCTTGAACAGATGACTCTTTGCAGTAATAAGAGGCATTTCCACAACCCCATGGAAATACGTGTCGGGTCTTTAAACACACCTTTGCTTCGGAAATAGATGGAAGAGTCTGAAGAACCTACCTCTCATCTGTGCCCAGGGCAAAATGAACAATAGTCTCCCTCTTGTTTCTAGAGGGCCAGGCATGTGTACCCCAGACAGGTATTAATCAGTACAGAAATCCTGTGATTTGCTGAGCAATTGCAGTGCTACAGGTCCCGCAGCTGTCCTCAGGTCCCAGTGACATCAACAAGTGGTCACTAAGTTACTTAATTCCCTAAAAACAAACAAATGTAAGCAAAAAAGGCCCAATTTATAGGTACTTTAAAAAATGCTAAGTCAGCAGTGGGAGGCCTAAATAAAAGCCTAGACCTTGTGATCTCTCTATCTGGCATGAAGTGTTGCTCATATTTGCACTCCCAGTATAAAGAAAGCCAGCTCATCAGTCTGGGTACAGCCAAAGCCAGCTGTTTCCCACCCCTGTCATGCCCTAACCCAAGTGCTGTGGTTTATGTGTCCCCCAGCTACGACAGCGAGCCCTTCTTTAACATCCCCATCGGGGGACGAGTCCCTGACCTCGTCCAAACACCGAGCAACGAGAGCGAAGAGGAGTGGAAATGGAACGACCACGAGCAGGGATTTTCTGCACTGAGGCACCCAGGTACAGCCCAGAGTCTGGGAACATTTAGTTGCCAGTCCTTTCAACCCTCCACCTTGACTGGGTCTGCCCCACTCATCTCCAGCTTGTCTGTAGTATTTAAATAGTTCTCCGTCTGGCCTGCCCTGTGAAGATCAGCACTTACCATCCCCAGTGACCTGGCAGAAAGAACAGTGCCACTTACTGCATAGTTTGACTTTTCTGAGACGGACATTGCCTTAACACCAGGAAGGATCAGCATTTCTTAGCTTATGGGATCAAACAAAGGTCTCATTACTTACACGATTTACAGCTGGATCTGATTCTTATAAATCTCTTCATTAGGACCAGTTTATTAACTGTACAATAGACCTCATGTGGGCTGCATTTTACTTGACAGTGCTGATCAGATTTCAGAGTAATTATTTTATCATATAACAAGAAACACACTTGCAAATAAGTGAGCTCACTCTCAAACTTATTCTTAAGGTCCATATAGATTATGGGAGCTATAGATATCTAACTTTATAACCGACAATCATTTGCTCTTCTTTTCTCTCTCGTCCTGGCTCTTCTCCAACCTTTTGTGTTCTGGGGTTTCCCTGCCAGAAAAGTGTGTATGCAAAGAAAAGGTGCTTGGAAGCGTCAGTGACTTCTGCCAAATGAAATATGCCTATGGTAAGTGGGTAACATGCCCCCAAGGTATGATAATCTCACAGTGTTCTCTCTATGCATGTTGTTAGCTGATAGCTACAAAACCTGACAGGATTGGTTAAGTCCTTGAGAGGCAGGATTTCTTCTGCCTTTTTTGTCTAGTGACATGTCCAACTTCTGATCAGAACTTAAAAGCATTTTTCATGCAAGGCTCTGTGGTGTCTCCTTCCCACCCAGATCATTTCCCTCTTTACAGAAGGAGGCGTGCTGGAATAATACTCAGTGGAATGATTGGCCTTTACATCAAGAAAAAATGATAAAAATCCTCACATCTAAAATGCCGTTGCTTTTGCAGTCATTATGCAGGTTCAAATAGCCGTGCTCATTTACCAAGGATGTATTTAATGCTGTTGTTTATGAACACCTGGTTCACGCCATCACATGCAACAAGAAAGGAAAAGCTCTGGGATCCAGAGGTTTGATGTGCTTGTGCCAGGACACAACAAAGCCTGCTTGAGGGGCTGATCCGCATGAGCCTGCCATGCCAAAAAGTTATGGGATCCTACTAAATGACAAGGAACAGAAATTTGTCATGGCAACCAGATGCTGTACCACAAAACAAAAACACTTCTTCTGGTTTGTTGTGTAATAATGGAATTTTAGTCATGTGACATGCTTGATGGGAAACTTCCTGACCTCCTTCCTGTAGACAGTCCCTTCTCACAGGACAGAATTTTTAAAAGGCCAGAGTTAAAGCTTAACACTGAAGTTTTCAAACTGGAAATATAAGGTGTAGAATCAGTGCACTTGAAATCAGACTGGTAGCTGCTGACCAGGGTTTTTCACCCTTCCTTATGTATACATACAAGTGCTTTCCTAGAATTTCCAAGTGTTGGACATCAGCCCAGTAAAAAATAGTTGCTAAATAACATGGTGAAAGCATGAGTTAACTACTTCAAAAGAAAAATCCAGTTCTTCTTCTCCAGATTTATTTAAAAGATCTATCAGTGAAGTGGACAAGCACTGCACTTTCTGTACAACTGCACTTTGGGAGTTTTTTTGTGTCTTCCTTCAAGGTGTTAAAATTCTACCTTTTAGCAGCATAAACCAAAATTCGTTTAGAAATTCATTGTTGGTCTCTATCCGGATATGTTTTCTGGTAGTAATAAAAGCAAGAATCCTATCTGCTCATGACAAAGGGACCCATGCAGAAGTTGTTGTGAAAGTGAAGAAGGTCCTGAAATCAGGCAAAGTGAAAATTGCTCGGAGCAACAGAAGCATTTACCCAGAATCCTGGACGAACAGGGGCTGTACATGTCCCATTCTCAATCCTGGTAAGGACAAAATACTCACCAGGGGTTTTGCTTCCCATGTAAACAGTGCTTATGAATATCAGCTGTGATCAGCCTTTCTGGGGCAGCCTCCTTTGATTCATCCCCACCAAAGTACGTTTGCTTTCCAGCTCACGGTTCTCAAGGAGGGTGGTAATGGCAGGAGGGGGACAAAGGCGTAAGCAGCAGCTGCCACATCCCAGCACATGTGTGTGGGGAACCTCACTGGAAGGAAATCAATTTGTAGTTGTAATCCCTGAGCACAAGCCTGACACTGTGTGCCCAGGAGCCAGCAGTGACAGTATGCACATGGATGTATACACATAAGATGGCACATGCATAAGCTGGATGAAATTGGCAAAGGTGTTGTATGCCAGATCCATATGAAATAGAGAAATTCTGCATTTGGTTCTTTCTTATTCTATTTGCTAACTAAGGGTTTTCCCTTTTCCTTTTTCTTTTTTTTTTTTTTTCTTCCTTTTAGGTACTGACTATCTTATAGCAGGCCAGGAGGACTCTAGGACTGGCAAACTCCTTGTGAACATGAACAGCCTAGTGAAACCCTGGAAGGCATATTTAGGAAAACAAGTATCAGATATTCTTCGAACTGCATGCGAATAATTTCTGCTTCAGAAGTTACAGTGCTGGACTTTGCCTTTTAGTAACACTGCAGTGAAAGGTGTAGATAGTTAAATGCTTAAGTGAGGAAAGCAGACTTGCCATCCCTCCTTTCATGTGCTTAGACAGGAAACTCGGGACATGACTACATTTTTAAAAAAAAATGCACAGCCTTACCATGCAAAATTATCTAGTGCATCATATATAGATGACAAGTCAGTTCTTCACTTGAGATGGATTCCACCCAGAATCATTTTACAAGGCAAAATTAAGACATGGATCAGTATTTCCATGCTTCAGGTCAGAGTCTGATGTTAATATGCATAAACTGCTTTCATAATATTCATTACTGAGGTGTAGTTTTCTTTCTAAGTGACCACTAAAACGCAGCAATTCTTTCAGCATTACAAGTGGCATAACACTAAACAAACCTATAAAAGAGCTCAGACTGATTTACCATCAGACTGCAATTATGCCAACATAATGGGCTGCTTTCTAGAAGACAATATTATCCCACTGCTGATCAGAAAGAGACATCTGGCTTATCCTGTGACAGTGTCTTTTACAGATGTGCATTGCTGTCATCAGTGCTTAGTGCTGAGCTCTGCTGGAGAAACCACCTTGGCTCAACCTCCATTCCAAAACCAGCTCTTTACTGTAGTATTTAATCTGTAACACCACAAAGTTTTCACAGCAATAACCACAAAAAAGCCTTAATTACAGGAAAAAGCCAAAGTGTGAAGGACTAGCAGCTGCTCTAATGTCGAGACTGTGACACTACAAAAGCTACAAAGCAGAAACAGGAGGTAAATGGATTGGCTAGAGCATGTATCAAATGAGGTAAACCGTGGTTCTGGGAGAGAAACCTGGCCATTCCAACTGTGCTCGAGACCACCGGCCTTCGATTGCACTTAGTGCTTTCATTGTGCTTTATTTCGCTTGGTCGCACTTCAAGCTAAGATGCTGAAGCTCTGCTTCCCTCCTGTTGTGCCTGAGGATTACTTCTCCCTCTGCAAAAGTACAGGAGTGGTAACATCTGCACTCCAGGTAAAATTAGTTCTGCTCTGCAAAAGCATTCTTTCTAAATCAATTTTACCCTATAGTAATGAAGAGGTAGCTACTTCAATCCTTCCCTAACACAGAATTTTGAGGAAATTGTAGTTTGAGACCTGCATCCCCTGTTTAAGGACTCATGACCAAATGAAGCTGGCTGGAGCACTCTCTCTTCAAGTAAAGCAGAAATTACAATGAATCAATCTATATCCTTTCGCAGGTTTACAGAGAAAGAGCAAGCAAGCACACATGCTACTTTTGCGTATTTCAGTTCCAGGTCGAATTTTTAATGTTCCTAGGGAAGAGGAGATGTTTTAATTTAGCACTGTCTGACTGGTAAATGGGGTACCTAGAAAACCCTAACACTAACGCAGAATGATGGAAGTCCCAACCTACAACATAGGCCATCAATGTGTTCTCTTTACCACTGAGAACCTAAAAAATCAGCTTCTGTCAGCTTCTTTTATTCGATTTACTCCTGTTTTACTTTTAATTTCACATTGATTGAACAATAGAAAAACCCTCAGCTCATTTGGAAATAGATGGCGGGCAGATCTTTTAAAAAAAAAAGCCCAAATTCCTTTCCCAACAGGGTATAAACAGTGTTTCTTCCTCCATCCTTTTCAGGAAATTTCCCCTCCTCCATTGCTTTCTTTCTTTCACTTCATTATTTATTTGTTGTTACCTAAAGTGGTATCCAATAATGTGGCATCTCCAACAAGGTATTTAATTAATGCAATAAAACACTTTTTAACCAAGGCATTTGGCAGAATTTGACATGTCAGCCTAACGAAATTAGGAGCACAGCAACTGCTTTCTTTACTGTCTCCAGAAACTGTCTCACAACAAAAAGATTAACCAGTTCTCTTTCAAATATCAATAAAGACCTATACATTAATTTACAGTCTGATCTCAAAGGGCCTCTCACAAGAAATGAAATTCAAATGTAGGTTTAGAATTAAACTAAGGAACATGTTTTTCAACAGAAGCCATTTTACCTGCAGGGGATCTTATTTAATGACAGTTAGGATATTCCATGTTGCTTTATAGTCAGCACCATATTAAAGCAAACTCCTCTATTCCACTTTTTGTGCCAGACTGGTGATTTTGTGGGGAACGTAAACATCTGCATAGTTCTTTTCTGTGAATGAAAGTTATTTTTTGCCACAGTCACTTACAAGCATTACTAGCTACTGCTAGTAGAAATACAAGTTGGAACAAGAATGTTGATACCCTGGTGTGTTCTCTTGGGGCCTATGATAATACAGTGATTAATGACTACCAAATGAAACACTTTGGTATGCAAACAAGATCATCAATACATCATACATTTCAGGTATCTCAAAGGTATGTGATATGTACACATACCTTTCTCTAAAATTGACTGCAATTTGACTTTCTATTGGTATCACTACTTCTGCTAATCAGGCATCTCTGACTTCAGAGAAGAAAAGTGAAAGAATAAAGTTTCAACTCACTCAGAGCTACCCTGTGCGGTCTTTGTTCTGCAGTGCTACAGTCCAGGTTGCCTGTCTGAAAATAAGAGTCTAAATAGACACTAACTGCACAGATCACATTAGAACAGCTAGTGATGATGGGAGAGTTTAAAAGGATCACTATGAGACTCTGGAAAGGAAAAAAGTTACTTTCTTGTGCAGTGTACATGAACTGAAGATGAGTGTGAAACAGTGCAAGATGACAACTGACCTCCCAGTAAAAGCTGTTGTGTATTTGTCAGAAGAAGAAAGTGGGTTGTACATAGTAAATGAAAAGAATTACCATAGAAGGCATGGTATTCCTGTACCAAAAAAGAATTGGGTTTTTTGGGCCTGTGTGCAATACCCTTGTGCCCCTCCCTGTGACTGTGTGTCTTAGCGGGCACAGTAAGACGAAGAATACCAGCATGGAAAAGAGGATTAATTTGCCCAATGCAAAGTGGCTGAGCAGCTTCTTTTAGTACCTGTAAACTGGGACATCTCTTTAGGAAGGCCATATAAACACTTGACAGCACCCAAATACGCAAAGTGGCTCACAAGCAGTAGCAACCACATACCAAAGAGCAGCAATGATGTATCACTGGGAAATCCTCAATAAGGATACAGTAGAAGCCTTTACTCACAAGAAAAGATGTCTGGAAAGCCGTGGAAAATTTCTAATAGGGCAAGTCAGAGTTTGAAGCAGTAGATGTAACTCTTCAAAAAGCAGCAAATTCAGCATTGCTGGAGGTCACTGCAGCTCTTGGTAACAGCAGTGCAGACTGTGTATCCAGGAGCATGTGACCCTGCTGGCAATGTGGATCCTTACAGCACCAAATAGTTCATTAAATGGTCATTGAGTGCTGAGCCCTAACTCCAGTATACTGAGATATTGCTAATAATGCTTCTCCAGCTTCTGCTCCCAGCAAGCAGTGAAGAAGGAAATGTACCTACACAGACTTTGTACACTGCTCTTCTGAAAGGGCTCATGCTATAAAGACCAAGTTTTCTCTGTGGCGTCTATCATGTCTCATGATTTTTCCATGCTGCTTGATGTAAGCTTTCTTTGAATTGATATAATTCACATGATGGGCTCTCTCAAGTCCACCAGACCTGGAAAAGCAGTGTGTTACTTGTTACGTGTTGTAGCATTTTTTATTTTTTAATTGCAACTTCAATTAAAAACAGATACCTCTATTGATATGAGGTTTGGGATCTTTAAACCATGCAATCCTCAAACCACCTGCACATTAATTCTTTTTCACTTAATAAACCACAAGTATTCCAAACTTCAGGGTCTTGCTTTGGTAGGAGTTAGCACAGTGTCAGGCAAATGGAGGAGAGTATTTTGCTAATAAGGCAACCATGGTACATTATTTTTCCCCTAAGCAACTGACCAAAAACCATATATGTGGTACGATATGTATGCACAGATGAGAAACACAAAACAGGTACAGTTAATTCTTGTAAATGGCATGTTAATTCAGTAACTATTCAAACCCCAATCCTGCAAAATTTCACATGCAGGTATCACAGGTGCTTAATTCCCATAAGAAATTTACACACGAACTTTTACTGGTCTGAGATCTAATGAGGTCTTAAAAAATACCTAACAGATCCTTAAGCTGCTCCTTTACACACAGTTGACCTGTGCGATGCAAGTCAAAGAAACAGAACTGCATGACAGGTAGGTGGAAAATGCACTGTTTATAAATGTTCAGATTTTAGACAGACGGAAGTTTGCTAGTGGCACTCTCTGTACCTAAAATCAGGCCAGTTATTACAGAGACTCACCCTTGCAACTCTCACTATAACTGCACGTACTCTTCAGGGACCTGTGTTCTCACCTTACTTCTGTACTTCTACTGAGAAAGCTCTACCCATACAATGCAGTCCTGACCCTTCACACAATATTAACATAATAAATAACGTCACCATTCTTTTGTCTTGTGGCTTAGTGACGAGAAACATTCTGATATCCCACTTTCATATGCACAGGCCTGAGATTTCAAAGAGAATCCTGATCCAGGAGTCTCTCTCTGTATATTGGTACTAGGGACAAGGTAAAGGGGACAGTTCTGGTAGCCCACATTCTCTGGGTCTTCTGCATTTGAAAAATCACAAGTCTAGCTCTGAAAACATTAACTCCAATTATTTTGTAACATGGCCTTTATGAGAAAAATCACAAACACTATCAGCTGGATCCATCATCAGTTCATCAGTTTAGGTTCTTTAGGAGAGGGCAAGCAGAATGAAGAGATGGCTTCTTGAGCCAAGTAAGGGAACAGAGCCAATACCTCTAAGGAGGAATGTGATGGGCTGTAGGGGAAAAGGAAGCAAGTCTTAGGGGATGCATGAGAAGGGGACAAAACAGAAAGCATAAGAAACAGGGTGGAGGCAACAACACTCAGTAGGAAAAAGCTCAGGAACCACAGATTTAGCAATCAAACATCCATTTTCCATACAGCATCCTACGAAGGGAGTGAGTGCATTGTGAGGGGATGCTTTAATTTTCTTAGGTGTAAGGAACCTGTAACATTCAGAAACAAATCAACTGGACCTGTCATTCAGATCTGGTACAACAAACCCTGTGTCCACCTACCCTTCACATCATCGTGTCATCTGAGTTAATCTGCACTGTGGAATCACTACAAATCCTCCTGTGCTCTTTGCTTTGGCCTTCCCGAGCTGTCTGCTCACAGACCATCAATATCAATTTGTAATAAGCCATTTTAAAAAACAAACATTGGTGCTATAATCATTGCTGCACTTCTCTACTCTTCCTCTGTGGGGTGTGTCTTCTCTCAGTTCCACCACCACCACCAAAACATCAGCTCCAGAGGGGTTAAAAGCAGTTGAAAAACAACTGCAGACAAGCTGCTGTTCAACAAAATGAAATCACATCCAGTGAGGAGAGCCAACTAAGAATAAATGACTAACTGCTGGTAGCTTCTCTACACTGTCCCACACTAACACTGATAGAATTTTAATGAGGTAAAACAAGAGTCTGGAAGCATATAAATTCCTTTTTTTACTTCCCTAGGAATAAGAAAGTAGGTTCATTGACATGTGATCAGATAAGTGCCTCAGATAAACAGGAGACAGTGCTGTGGGGTTCAACAAGGACACTGTCAGTCAGAACTGCATAGGATATAGATCTTGTTTCCAAAACAGCCCTGCCAGATCCCCAGATCTAAGGATCCCTACAATGGTCTGCAAGATAAGTGTCTCCTTCTAGCCACCATTTTGTTCATCATTCCTTTTGAAGGGAGGAAGGAAAAAAAAAAGATTCTTTTTGCACCTGAAGCAAGGTCATACCTCTAGGAAAGTTACTACACACAAATTGAAGTCAGGTCTCTGCAATGCCCTCAGGCTGTACTGCAGAGAACAGCAGAAAAAATTACTGAGTAATTTTTAATTCTGAAAATGCAATTTAATCTAATTTTAACTACTTTTCAGTACTTTTTTACATTTTAGAATATATTTTATGTTAAAGCATCATCTAAAAGAGACAAGTTTTAGAGGCAATCTTTATCCAGAGCAAGGTATGTGATTTGTGCACCACTGATTCAAGTTTAAGTGGATTGCAGGAACAATCCCATCCTAAAAAGCAAGTTATCACTAGTTATATATGAATTTGTGGCCTGCATCATGCAGGAATTGCAGCCAGCTGATAACAGTCCTACCCAGCTTTCAAAACTACAGCTTGTTTCACCATTGCACCAGAAGGAGAAGGGTGTGCAAAACCTGAAGAATGGTTAAAACTGAAAATCAGAAGTATTACACAGCAATGTGGTACAAGGGAGTAGGTGGGGAGCAATGTAAGTCTGTAGGGTGAATACTGTTAAAACCATGTCTTTTTATTCTAAAAACTAAACAGAGAAAATTCAACTGGAATTCTATCCACATGTAACTGTTTGGGCTAAGCAACTTGTATTGGAAACATACTCTAATACATCTACAAGTGCTTCATGTATTGTTAACAGTTTCTTTTAGCTAAACTTTTATAAACATTTAATCAAACTCAGCACATCAGCTTTTATAGGACAAAGATCAACTAAAGGCACAGAATTAAAGAGCAATTATTTCAGAATGAAAGCTTGCTTCATCCCCCCAATGACTACTTTTGACTTGACACAGCAGCACCTATGACTTGACAAAAGCACCTGATAACATAAAATCATTATGAAATGACTCTATAAACACAATTGCTCAAACCCATTTGAATATACTACTCCCTCTCCAAGAGTCAGTAGCTCAATGATGGCAGAGAACCAACACATTATTTGTAAAACATACGTATAAAATAAGAAATACATTAAAACAAGACTGAAGTATGCAGCTGTAAGTTTTGCATCCACACAATAAAAATGCAACTTATCATCTGCTCATTTCACAATCTTGTCACATATTGCCAAGGATCATTTTATCATCTTTATTATATATTAAAATAACCACTGATTGATTTTAGATTTAAAATTGGGGCATGTAACCATAAGAGGAAAATCACACAAATGAAGCAATGCTGGGAAACAAAAACAAGGTGTTACATTATCTATGCATTCACAACTGCCTGAGTTTACATAGCAAAAACAATTTCCACAAAGAACTATTTAGGATTAAAGCTTTTATTTCCTTTCTCCAAACACTTCAAACACATTACACAGTGCTTTTCAGTTTCTGATGCAAGATCCTTACGCATACTTGTACTGGATGCAGCACTACAGGTTACCAAGCCACAACAGTCAGAAAGAAGCAAATCCATCCCAAACACACCTTCAAACATGTCAGGTTATGCTCCAAGTTCCCTCTGTCTGTATTAGATGCATATCCCTACCTACTGTAGGCCAAGATTCTCCCATTTCATGTTCTGTACACAGATGCTACAAATGCAGTTACAGAGGATAAATCCAAACCCTTCAGAGCACAGAGGCCATGTGGGGAAGAAAAGCACAGAAAAAATAAGAGGCAACTTGTTAGAACAGAGCACCCCTTCACAAACAGCTCTTGCTTCCTCACAGAGAATGCACTGGATTTCCATTTGAACAACCAAAAGCTTGGGTGCATGTGTTTTATTTTTTTTTTAATTTGGTGCCCAGTGTTTATCTATTGCCTAAGATTTCATTTGCATGGTCCAATTGCCTAAGTGCCAAAGTTTATCTCTGCTGCTTTTGTACCTATTTACTCAGGTTAACTTGGCACCTGGCTTCCTAAGCCTGAAAGAGTCACACTGAGAAGTTCTGTGTCACACAGTTTCTTTGAAAAGCAGAAATGCCAAGAGTCCCTGCTATCACTGCCCTCAGAACAGAGTAGTTGTCAGCCACTTAAC
Source organism: Machaerirhynchus nigripectus (assembly GCA_013397975.1). Lineage (NCBI taxonomy): Eukaryota > Metazoa > Chordata > Aves > Passeriformes > Dicruridae > Machaerirhynchus > Machaerirhynchus nigripectus. The sequence goes on along the minus strand of VZRQ01008285.1, from coordinate 2,120,091 downwards.
TGCCTACGAATTTTTTTCTGAGGATCCAACAGCTGCACCAAAATACAAACACCTCAAACACACTGTAAAACTTGACAGAAATTCCCCTCAAACATTCAGAAACATCAGTAGCACCGAATTCACGGAGGCAAACGATACCAAAGTGCTGTATCGAATTAATGCTGCTGAGCACTCCAGAGTGCTGCCCACAGAGAAAGACAAGTGTTTAAATGTTGCTGGACTTTGTGGGCTGCATTACTGACACTACAACTTTTTACACTTTGGGTGAGGTAACCAATATCTAAGGAGAGAGAAAAAAACCCAAACTAACCTGCAAAGAAGTTACTGAAGCCACAGCCACAATTTCTTTTGTTAAAAAAAAAACCTCACAGCCTGTTTTGCTAGGAAAGACAAACAATGTAGTATTCCCTTATCTACAGCTATTAAACTATGGTGAACTATTAAATTATTTGTACCTCTTCAGTAATTCTCAAATATTTTAATAGTTGTTCATGTTTATTTGCTGGTTCATAACCCAGTCTACTACAGCTACTGAAAATGCTTTAGGTTTTTATGCCTTCCTGCCTGGGCCGCGGAGAAAATAACAACATAAGAATAAAAATCTGACGAGCTGCAGCAACTGATCTTCACAACCCACCAAAAGATCAAGGTCTGCTTACAGCACAGAACAGTTCTCAAATCCAAGCAGTATTAACAAAAAGCCAACCAACCAAAACACACCACAAAGACACAGGAGCTTCAAGTGAGGGTAAAAAGTATTTGCTTTTTAATATGCACTTAAGTCACAGTATCTGTTTTGAGATCATTACACGAGGTAACAATTTATTGTATTCTCAAAGTATTTTACAAGTGCCCATCTATACACTGAAGGAGAGGGTAATAACCAAAGGGACCCAAAAGCTGTATTTTCAGAGCAAAAATAAAGCCAGTGACCAACATTCTTTTCATTCATCTTGATCATCACTTGCACAACACACCATTTTTAAAAATGCAGAAGCCATCACAGTAAGTAAATGAAATCAAAGAAGATGTGCATTTCAACATTTTCCTGGCAGTCCTGATCTGATGCCAGAAGTAAAATGCAACCATAATCTAGTAAGACCATTTGAAATTATTTTGGAAATTCTAGATCTAGGCCATTTGCAATGTCTTGTATCACTTTGGCAAAAAAAAAAAAATCTTTAAAGAAGAATAATTTAATGCAATTTCTATTGACAGAACAGAATACAGTAAAAAAAGAAGCAGCTACTGATCAGAACATAGTGAAATGAAGACAGACCTGGTGTGCCAGTGGAATTTTAGTTGAAAGCTATGTACTTCAAGACATTATTCAAGTCAAAACTCAAGGAAAACTTGAGGGCGAGGAACAGCTGCTAAAGTTTTAACTGTGTCCAAAAGCAGGTTACACAGTACATACACACACTCTCTTTTTGCAGTACTTATTTGCAAGGCTGTAGCTCTGAGATTTCTCCTTCAGCAATAAATTATTTATTATGATACAGTGCACAGAACATGGTGAAACATTTCCTCACTACTCAGAAGACAGACACACTGCAGAAGTCCATGTCTCTGAAAATGAGAAATGGAGACGACAGCCTCCTTGCATCTTCATTAGCTGGATCCCTTCTCCTCTTTGGCAGCAGAGGCCTCCATAGAGGCGGCTTCCAAATCTTTGCTGGACTTCTCATCATTTTCATCCTCTTGAGGGTAAAGATCTGGGTATTTTTGCATGCATTCCTGCATGGCACGGAATTGGTCCACACAGTCTGATCCCTTTATTTCTTCTGTGCTATTGTGGAAACAAGAAAAGGCTGACTTGAACTGCTCCCCACAGGGACCACTAGCCATTCCACCCAGACATGGGCAATTCCAATTGATATCTCCATTGGGCAGTATCAATCCTGAACAAACAAGAGAGAAGACAAGTTAATGCTCCTTCCAAACACTGATTTCACTCAGTGACAGCTGCTGCGCTGCAGGTGTGAACTCAAGTACCAACAATGCCATCTTAGTTCTGCAGCTTCAAGGCTGATAAACACCTTTCACTTCCCAGCCAATCTGTTTCTCCCTCTGATCTGTATAATCCATTACTGGGCACAAGTGAGATTAGTTCTCTATCCACCTCTGAATTAAGTCCTTCTCCCTGGACTACAGACCACTGAGAATATTCTAAGGGAACTGCAAAACAGAAGTCAAAGTCAATCGCTTTGCCAGACTGTCAGGGGAACAAGCAAGCATTAAAATCATTATACAAATAATAAGAATTTAAATCCAGTATTAAGACTAGAAATCTTTTAAATAAAATCAAATGGATGCATTTTTCTTCTTGTTTTAAATAAACTCTGAAATAACCCACAACTTTCCCCTTTCAAATTTGAACTGGAAGACCAGAAGTGAATAAAAAAATAATCAGTGTATTTGTAAAGCACAGATTAAGTCACGTGCCACAGAACACAAGGAACAGTGAGAGCAAGCCTGTCTCTGGTTGCCAGAAACCAAACTGTACTTTGGAACACAACTGAAAGGAGTTAAGTATCACTTCAGACTCTAAGCAGGAACAGCTGTAAACTTCTGCTCTGGAACAGCTAAAGTCATGACAGAAATAGCTCACTGATGGACTGGCAAGGTGAAGATTTAAGGGCGTATGTTCTTCGAGGCGGCAACTGATTTACACAATGAAGGTAAAACAGCAAGCTAAAGAACTCCTTTCCTCTGATTTTAGAAATTCAATACAACAGACTTGGTCCTGTGGGCTTCTAGAGTCTCTAATGCATTTCTCTAAGGCCAAAAAATACATCTCCATTTCCTTTCTCTACCTGGTATGAACATACACAGGTATGTTCATCTATGAAGAACAAGAGAACTACTGTGCTATGACCCAAGCTGGTTTCTTCTCCACTCGAACAGTTTGCTTTCCTCCTCTTTAGCAGACTTTTCTAACTTCCATCTCCCGGCTGAGTTTCTGCAGACGCTGACAGCATATGCATAAACCTTAAATTTAAGCACTTTCCCTTTACAAGGTGGTATGAAAATATCATTGGCAGACAAAAAGGTGGAATTAATTCTGATTCAAACATGAAATTATATTTAGGACCTGATACAACTTGACATTATCTAAAATACTGTCACAGAATTCAATAAACTTACTTCTTGTCTTTGTCCTGTGGGATCATGAAGTTCCAGACATACATTTCACTCCCAGGTGCAACTCCTTGCACACCAGGCTGCAAATCATGAATCTTGACTGGTATAGCAAAAGCAGCTCAATCATTTATTGTTATATTAAAAGGAGTATTTTACTGTGATTTGCAAATCAGTGATGTGCTCTAACTCAGCCAACACAGTTCAGCAGAAAATTACACTGAGTCAGTCAAACCTCAGCACTGATCAAACTATTTTTCATTACAGAAATTAACAGTGTCCTTAGCATGATTCAACTACAGTAATACTGTATCATCACTGAAATAATTTTCCATGGACCATTCTTTATTTGGCAAGATGGTTTTGAAAAGTATCTGTAATATTCAATATAATGATAAGATACACCTACTCCAGTGTATCATGGCATCTCCAGCTGCCTGGAGGAAAAGCGGGTCTTCTAAGACAAGAAAATGGGTGGCTGGTGCCAGATTCCTCATTGCTAGGGATGACATAAAGCAGAAAGATGTTAATCCTACAGTGCAGAAGCAATAAAATTTGCTTTGTAAATTAGATTTTGAAGTCCTGTATTCCTCCTCGCTAATATCAGCCAGTCGTTTTAAGGTCATTTTTCTAGCACTTTAAAAAGAAAAAAAAACTTTTTGAAATGTTCCTGAAGACACTACAGCAATAAAATTACTTGTAAAATAACTTTCTTAAAATAGATTGCTCCTTTTAGAACCAGCTCTGCCTTGTAAACATGCAAATCTTAGTAACAATGTGAATTATCCCAGAAACAATATATTCTATGGCATCACAAGATCACTGACCTACACCTTTTTTATCACTGAAACAGCATTAGTTTTAGTTATTCTGTGCACAGAAACTATGCTTAAGAAAAACAAAACAAAAATACAGATGAATAAAGCAAGCATTTCCTCATTCATAATCACAGCAGAATTCACACATCAATGACTAAGTCCAACAGCAAGCTTAGAACACAATTAAATCAGAAACAGATTTCATCCATTGCTCTTCCTGAGCTGGAAGCCTGCAATAGATGGGATTACTATTTTTAATTAAAATTTAATTAGAACTGCTTTCAAATGCAGCCTGAACCTCACTGATCCAGTGAGTCATAATCTACTTGAACCTGCACTTGTGGAAGAAAAAAAAACAACCCTGTTTACATCATAGCAGACCAAGATTTGTGTGAGCAACTGACTGCTGGCATCACACAACCTAGTGTCTCATGGCTCATGGAATCTGTTTATGCCATGGACAAAGGCAGGCCCATCTGCGTCTGTGTCAACACTTGTTTATGGACTTGCTGTTATGAAGTCCCACTGTTGTTCTGAGAAGAGTTTCTTCCCTGTTACATGACAAACATCCCAATAACAAGTTTATCTGCCACAGATTCACAGCGTAAGACGACAGGAAGCAGGATTGAAAGGGACATCATCAGTCATAGAAACAGTTGTGTACATGTGATCATTCATCAAGTCCTTTCTTAAAAGAATGTGGGGTTTTGCTGCATCAGTCCCCTGTAGAAACCACTTTAAAACTGTCTCTAAAATAAGATGACAGGAACAAGTCTGGAAAAACAGAAGGGAAAGACCAGCAACAATCTGTGTTTGAGGTCCAATTCTGTAAGTACTTTTATCCAACTTCCCCATCACAGCTGTAACACTAATAAAAATCACTTCGCACGCATAAAACTCATCAGTGCCTTCTTCACATAAGCTTAATAAAATAAAAAATTATTCAAACTGATGGCAGCCAAGATGTTAGTGAAAACCAGAAATCGTTCATGTTTAAATTCCACCTTCTGCAACACATAGGACTAGAAAGAAGCTTTACGGTAACAATACTATTAAAAAACCACGGCAAATGAATTCTCAATTTGTTTCCATCGGCCACAGCTGTCCAAAGGCACACACAGTGAACTGTGATCTTCACTGCAGTATGAAATGCTAACCTGAATTTACTCCAGTTTGTCTGCCTTCCATTTCACATGGCTTTTTTTCTTTCAATGTTTTTAGCTTAAAGCGAGTCATTAACATTTTGTCTACCAAAGTCTCCCAGCTGATACAACAACAAAATATTGACAGAAATAAGAGTTGTATACAACTTTTTTTATCCCAAGGGAAACAGAACACAAGTTTTGCTGAACAATCTACAGACTGAAGTAGACTGCTCAAAGACTAATGTCTGTTAATGTCTGGGACAAAATAACAACTATCAAAAAGTACCAAATACCAAACCAGGTGTTTATCTCAAGTATGAGAAAGGCCCTATCAAAAAAACAAAACCTCAAACATAATTTTCAGAGTTTCAGGTGTATTAGAAAACAATGCAGATTATGGTATGTCTATGTAATACATCTATTCTTTCCCAGATATGACTGGTCTCTTTGGCACAGCAGAAAAGATGGAAAGAGTCCTTATAGTGAATTATACAGCAGAATTTGAACACCAGAAACCAAGTATTCTATTCCAAGTAGAAGCTAAATTAGAAAAGCCTGCATGTTACACTAGGTACAACAAAACCCTTCCCAATTTTCTTTTAAATAAAAGCCATGCAAGCCAGAGCTTCAGCATTTCAACATATTCCAAACTATTTTTTACCCATGTCTTTCATGCCCATAAGCTTCACTCCCATTAGATGCAGCTACATTCTGTGATATGTCCATTTTCTCTGGTCTGATCTAAGGCATGGTAGCCCTGGGTCATTCAAGTGGTTTTTCAGACTTTAAACATGGCAGTAACTTACCACATACTAAGAAAAAAACCCAACAAATTAACAAAGAAAACCAAACAACAATAAACCCCCACCCAAACTTACTGACAGTATTTAAACATAGTTTATTGAGTTTCTCATTTCGAATCCCACAGACATACACTGTCACTGTAAGGTGACAAAAAGCTGCCGGCTTTCCCCCCTTCTTCTCTGATCTACTGTTGAGAAGAAAGTGACCTAACATTCTGTAAACACAGGATTGCTAGGAAACCAACCCCACCACCTCTCCTCCTCACCACAGCCTTTCCATATCCAGCAAAATACACATAAGAGCAATCAACTGATATGGCATTTAAACAAGAAGAAAGTGGTTCTTTTAATTTTAACTAGTTTATTACCAAAACGTATGTCACCCCGGCTCATCAACAAACTTACCAGTGCAGGTGAGCAAAACTTTTAGATACATAACTGACTACATACAGTTGTAATGAAGCCAAAATAGGCAGGTAAATGCAGTAACATTTCAACACAAATCTCTGTACCAAAAGAAGTTGTTTTAATGACATAGGAAGGTGTGGTTCAACTTACACTACACACCATACCAGCTAACAAAGACACCCTGTGAGCTCCAGCTGCTAAACTGCTTCAATGCTGCCCTCTAAAGGTCTCAGAATCTCTTTAGAAAGCGTAACTTTCACTTTCTAACTAAGTTTCAAACAGTCTTACGAATTTACTTCAATCTCTGTTGAGCTGAAACCAATGAAATCACTTCACAGAAAGTGAAGAGGCCAAAAGATTTGTAAACGTAGAGGCAATTAGAAAAAAATTAACCTAAGCTCACAGATTTTCATAATTATTAACCCAGGGCAAAATTTATTGAATCATTATGATCAGAAGATTATTTCATTTATCCATTAGAAACAATTTAAAATATGCTCTGTGCAGCCAGAATATTGTAAGTCTTGGTCTCAGAAATATTCTGCTCTCTTAAATCTTTATTTGCAGGTTAGATGTACTTCATACAAGAACTTGTAATCTTCATGAAAATTTTTATCAAGGCGAGATGATTACAGTTGAAAACTCAATAATTTGATTTTACCTGTCATGTGCCAGTGAAAGATACTGATTATATTGCTACCAGTATAGCATAGGATTAGCCAGATATTAATTGATATGAAATCAAATATTCAGAGATCACCAAATTAGGCAATTTCAGCTGCACACAGCCAGGTGAGCAACTCGCATCAATGACAGTGATAAGTAACTCATTCCAGCTTCTCTGAAAATTACACGGTGTTCCTTAAAACAGATAAAAAACAACCATAATTTTCACTTGATTAGGGTCTAACTTTATTAATAAAAGGAAAAGGTTTTTCTGCATATCCCTGGCTACTAACCAAAACGAAAAGCCACCAACTGATTATCTGAACAGGCCACTAAGAAAAATAATTACAAGGGTAGAAAAAGAAATACTGTAAGAAAGCGTGTCATTAGTGATGCCCTAATCTGGCAGTTAAAACTGCCAAGAGTTTGGGTATTTACTGCATAATCAGCTGCTGTCAAGTTTTAAATATGCCTAGGTTTTTCTAATTCATACAGGACTTGTTTTCTGTTGGTTTTATATATGATGTAACACCCCTTCCGTTCTTCTGCTCACTACTGACCTTGTTCTTCGTAAGGGTCATCTGGGTCATCTGCAACCAGCTCAGCACTGCTTGGTGTCTCATGGTCCTCCTTGGTTGCAAATATTATTCTGTCTTTTCCTACCATGGAGGAGACAAGAAGCAAAAGTTCAGAGAAATCTGAGACAGAAGGAGTCATTTACAAAACTGCTGAACACCACAAGATAACGAGACATTCAATGTGATGCACTAATGTTAATAGTGAATGAATTGTTGTACTTAACAATCACCTTCAATTAGAGCAGTTACTAGTTCAGAGGAACACATACACACTGAAATTCTGTTATTGTAAAGCTCCAATTTTCATAGCTATGTCCTGTCATGGCTGCAGATCACAGTACAGTTCATTTAACAGTTAAGTTAAAAAGCTGTTTCAAAATAAACTCAAATTACTCCAATACCAGGACTAACATAGATGAAAGGATTAGACACAAAAAAAAAAAGCAAGAGTGAAAGAAAAACTATAATAAATAACAATAAAGTGTTCAATATGAACTTATTAATAACAGTGCTCTTCACTAAAGACTAATATAGTATTTTACTCTCATCATCTGAATTAAAAACCGAAGAGAACCGTCACCATATAGAACTAACTACATTGAAAGGTGCTGTGAACATTACAAGGCATAGAAGTCCAACAGAACTTCCTCCTCTTGATTTAACTAAAATGTTCCATAGCAGGGTCAGGGGAGGCTTAGCTAGAAACTTCAGTAGTTTTAGTTTTCTAACAACCCTGCAGAGCTCTAACACACACTCTGAGGCATGCACAAGCAGAGAACAGCTAGCTGAAACTCTTCTGAGCACACAATTAAGTATTCCTTGAGTGGAAAACACATGGTAAAGTCCCCAAGAATTCTCCAAATACATAAAGGCCACTACAGTGAGTTGGCATATTAGAAATTCAATCTTCTGGCCCCTCAGCGTGACCTCAGCAAGCAGATGTTCAGTAACTTAACTTTGCTCAGTAACCATGCATTTAGACACTTCTGAAAAACAAGTAAATCTAAAAATTTTTTAAAAGGGAAAGTTTTCTGACAACTCTGCACCATACTCCAGCAAACTTTACAATGTGGAATGTTTAGTTATTTCTTAAATAAAAGGAGGTAGAAACAAATGAACTCTAACCCCGTCACTGCAATTTTGTGGGGTTGCATAAGGCAGCTTACAGATCTTGCAAAATTGAAGCACAGCATAGAGCATAAGAGGTCCATAGGTTATGACTACCTCAATACAGTTTATCATCAGTAGTCTGTGCCCAAGTTTGCAGCTTAAAAATGGCATTTAGAACTACCGGCCCCTTTTCTCCAGTATGAAACTTTATATTCAGCAACTCTGCATTACTTAAGAGAGCAAGGGTAATTATTTATATATATGTAGATACAGACATACATATAGCTATCTATGTATGTATCTCCCACTTTAACAAGTGGTCAAGCCTCATTAATACCACAACCTGTACAACATAGTACAGATACAGAAAAGTAAAGCTCGCACTCTATCCACCTTGTCCATCAACCTGAAAAACGCAAAACCTCACACCTCCGGCCACTCAGCTGGGCTGAAATAAATTTAACCCCTGCGGGCAGAAGGCGCTCCGCGTCCGGCTGCCCTGCCCGCACGCCTCAGCCGCTCCGCAGCCAAACACGGTCCCTGCGGGGCACCCCC